>CM039623.1:17442500-17700000 GCA_022457165.1 Juglans mandshurica
AGAGAAAAAGACCATAATTAATGGTGGATTTGAGGTAGCGAAGGATCCTCTTCAGTGCTGTCCGGCGAGAAAGTTTAGGGTCATGCATAAATTTGCATACTTTATTTACAGCAAAAGACACATCAGGACGGGTTAAGGACAGATATTGCAAACTACCAACAATGCTTCTAAACAAAGTGACATTTTCAAAAGAAGGGGAATCAAACTTGGAGAGTTTGGTCGAGGCTGACATGGGTGAGGAGATGGAATTTGCATTAGTCATATTGGTCTTTTTCAACAGGTCAGAAATGTATTTTCTTTGAGTGATTAAAAGACCTCCAACAATAGTTTCAACTTCCAATCCAAGAAAATATGGCAACAGATCCAAATCTTTAATTGGAAACACATTACGGAGAGCTGAAATCAAGTTATAAACAGCTGTTGAAGATGAAGATGTGATTATCATGTCATCTACATACACAAGAATGAACATGCAGAGCGTAGGTGTATGCAGAATAAAAAGGGACGGATCTCTCTCTCTCTCTAACTAGGTGTTGTTGATGCACCCCCCCCCCCCCCCTTCCGGGTGTACTTTTTCAGATCATTAATAGAACTTATCTTACTGTCAAAAATTTTCCTTGTCTTACTTTCTCTTTTGGGATGTAGGAGAGACGGTATTTACTAAAGGAGTTCCCAGAACTAGTCTCGTGTGGAGAACATTATAAGGTTTTGGAGGTCGGATGTGGCAATGGTAGTACTGCTCTCCCAATTTTACGGTAACTTCAAGATAGCCTCGACTTGAATTCATTGTATGGTAGTATTTTTTAAATTCTGGACACTTAAATCCATTCGGGTAATTGGCTTCAATTGAAATTTCATTATGTTAACTCCTTATTTTGAAACGACATATTGAAAAAACACAAGGTTCTGCTCCTACAATGCTTGATTGAACTTCTGGTTAAGAAAAAAAACTTTGAACCCAGGGTTGAAATTGCAGTAGTAGTTATATAACTTCCTAGCAAGAAATGAAAATGATTTAGAAAGTGCTTGTTAAGTTTGTCATGGTAACTTATTATTATGTTTGTAATGGTAGAAAGAGCTACTTGTCACGTGGTAGGGAGCCATTACTCTGTATTTTCCTGCAAATTTAAAGCAGCTAAATTGTTAACAATATCATGATCTAGAACTTATAAAAAAAATGTTTTGAATGTTTTTTACCTTACCTCTAATGTCCTAATTTCAATGTAATTAATGAAATGAAATGACCCAATGACATCAAGTACTGTATGATATTAGATAGTCTTTTCATATGCAGTTACTAACTTATAAAAAAAAAAAAAATATGCGGTTACTAGCCTGCACTGGTCACCTAGATGTTGTAGATCATGTTGATAGATGGGCGTTCAAGTGTGGATATGCATAACAGCTTGATATTCATTTCACTTTATGTAGGATGAAAGTCTGATTAAAGTATAACTGTGAATTTGACAGCATCTGAGCTCAAATCAGCTGTCTTGATGTAAGAACTTGCAAAGTCTTTTGGAATCTAAGAAGAAGCATTGAATAAGTTAAAACTCACTTCGGCTTACTTTTCCTTGGGTTTTGTTTTTTGACAAGTGAGATGATATTTTATTATATCAAGCAATTAGGCATAGCCCAAGTACACAGGGATTATACAAGAGAGGACACCTAATTACAAGCTAGGAACTAGAAAGAGCAACAAGGAAATCATGAGAATTAGCCCCATCAAGAACAATAGCAGAAGCCCAAAGGAATAAAGTCTGAAAGAAAAAGCCTCTAATCTCTTGCAGCGAGCATTCTCTATCTTCAAAGCTACGGCCGTTCCTTTCACGCCAAATACACCATAGAAGGCATAGAGGAATCATCTTCCACACATCATTGATTAAGTGGTTACCTTGGAAACCTCTCCAGCAAGCCACCCAAGCAATAACAATCCTATTAAAATCTCATCCCATATATCCTTTGCCACCTCACAATGGAGTAATAAATGATCACTGATTCTTTGTTCCTTTTCCACATAAAGTACCAATCCAAAATGATGGGATCACTCTTTCTCAAATTGTCCATCAGGATTTTCCCATGGGAAGCCAGCCAATTGAAAAAAGCAACCTTGAGAGGTACCTTTCACCTCTAAATGCACTTCCAAGGAAAGGAATTAAGGGATTGGCAAAACATAACCTTACACAACGATTTGACTGTGGACTTCTTGTTCCCAGAGTGAGTCCAAAGCAACCTGTCCTCGCCACTACCAATGTTCAAACAATACAACATCCTGAGAAAATCGGAAATATCACCTACTTGCCTTGGATTTTGAAACTTCTATTCTTATCACCATCGTGATCTAGGAAAATATTTGTCACATATGTGCCATATCCTAAAATGGCTCGTCAAAACTACAGTTAGGCCTTGTTTGGGGAATGAGATGAATTGAGAAATCCGTGAATAGTTAGTGAAATGGTTTGAGTTAAGATGTTTTATTAGGTTTTGGAAAAGGAGAGAGAAAAAGTTAAATAAAAATATTATAAAGTTAAAATATCGTTAGAATATAAATTTTGTTTTGGAATTTGAAAAAGTTGAATTATTTTTTGTATTTTGTTTAGAAGTTGGGAAAGTTGTAATGATTAGGTAATGATTAGATGAAAAAGTTTAATATTTGAAATTGAAAAGTGTTTGTGTTTGAGTGATGTTTGGGAAGGAAATTATGAGAAATTTTGAGATGAGGTGAGATGAGATGTATTCCTAAACGGGGCCTTAGAGATCCTCATAATCACTTGTAAAGCCGAGTTTTACATAATATAACCAGTGTGAGACTTGGAATGTAACATCCCTTCCAGGTACTTTCGTAATTGAAGCCATGTAAGAGACTCGCATAAATTAAATAAAAGCATCTCTTTATTTCATAAAAAAGAGTTTATAAATAAACAAGTTTCTAGAATAAAGACATAATTACTAATTAGAGTTTTTAATGCGGAAAATAATAAAATGCGACCTTAGATCTAAATCAAACTAGGGATGCATAGATCTAAGTAATACTAGACTGCTCCGTCTAAGCTTTGCCCGCCCGCTCATCTTGGTCGTCTTCCTCACCTGGTTGGTTAACAATATAAAATATAAATAAAATGAGTTGAAGACTCAATAAGAAGCACACCATACCATAAACGTAATAAACACTATGTTTTTTCTAAAAATTTGAATGCTTACTGACGAAAATCTGACACATTCATACTTGTGCTTATGACATGCATGATTTAAAAATTTGATTTCTATTATCTTATTGTAATTGGCCAACACACATTAATCCGTGTACAAGGTTATGCATTGCTAAACCTATCATAAATATCTGTGATGGACCACGCTTAGGTCCGTGACTTGCACGCAACCCTTAATTTGCATTGGTACCATGCATCTCTATGGTCATCTTATATCTTTTCAATCTTAGATTTACTCATACTTATCATACGAGGACTTCCATAACATTTGCTGTATGAGATGCGTGATTCACGTAATTAACATGACTAGCATAAAGTAATAAAAATATAACATGATCACATGGTATGATGAGTGGTATGCTTTATGTAACTCATCAGCCTGTTCTACATATTTAATATCACACTTCCAAAGAAATGGCTTTAAATACTATAAAAATTTAAAAGACTGGTTTATGATATTTCTAAGTGTGGTCAAGCTACTTACCTCGTAGCTAATCCAAGAATTTAATCACAATATTCGTCACCTATAAAATAACTTATTGTCACTTAGTTTCTATTAAAGCATGTATTATTATTCTACATAATTAATGTATAATAACTTTAAGAAAAATAATTATTTTGTAATTTATTTTAATTTTAGACAGAGCAGTCTAATATTATTTAGATCTATGCATCCTTAATTTGATTTAGGTCTGAGTTCGCATTTTATTATTTTCCGCATTAAAACTCTGATTATTTCTTTATTTTAGAAATTGGTTTATTTATGAACTCTTTTTTTATGAAATAAAGTGATGCTTTTATTTTATGTATGTGAGTCTCTTACTTGGCTACAATTACGAAAGTACACGGTGTCCCAAAGCCTACGAAAAGGGGTGTTACATAGAATCCACACAAGACCTTCATAATCCACCCAATAAATGTGGAAATTATTCTATATCTATGTCAATCCAGGGTATTCAATGTTGGTAAAAGCACGGTTAGGCCCAAAGTGTGAAGTGTCAAGGCTGAAGTGCTGTGCTTACTAAAAGCAAAGCACATTTATAAAAGTGATCTTTGTGTGTAAGCCTTAAGTGCTGAAAATTGTGCTTTTGTATTTTTTTTTTCAAAAAATGTAAAATATCAATGCAAGCCTTAAAAAACAAAAATTCTCAAGTATTTAGTGACAATCAAACAAATTCATCCATGTGGCCAACTTTTATACTGCCTATTTCCTTGTATTAATTTTTCTTTTTGAAGATGGTTGCCCCAAAGAGGTTTCCTTTTTTTAAAAAAATATCTCATCCATGTGGCAAGTTTCAACTCCGTGCCTATTTGCCATATGGCAAGAATGTCATTTCGAAGAGCTGATTGATAGAACCTACAATCATAACAGATACATGGAAGGAAAGTAATTTTTTTTTTATCAGTATACATGGAAGGAAAGTATTTCTTTGACATATCTTTCTTTCAACCAAATTAAATTTTGACTAGATTGCATATTAGCTATCCCATGTAAAAGTGTACATAAAGTAAGAGGGAAGATTCCCAATGTTTACTTCTGATTGGGAATCACTATAATTGTTTCCAAATTGGACGAAAAACTCCAAACTTTCAGCCTCCTCTCTTTCTATTCTCTAATCTCATATGAAAATCAGTCCTGTCAAGGTTTCATCTAAAATTCTAATGGAATTTGTGCTGCATCATTGCCATGACCGCACATGATATGCCACATACATAGATTGACACTGCCATATGTTAGAAAAACCCAAAAGAACATTAAAAAAAATGAAAAGAATAGTAATGTAAATATCAAGCAAAAATGTAGAAAAAAGGAAAAAGGCCCCCCCCGCCCCACCTTGCAAGGATGTGATGCAAATTTTCAATGTTTTTGTTATTAGTTTTTTAAATTTTTTTTTTTTTTGGCATTTTTAAAGGTTTTTTCGGGATATTCTTTTTTGGCTTCATTTCTTTCCTCTACCCTTTATTTTGTATTTTTTTTAAGGTTCATGTTATTATCTTTTTTTTTTTTTTTTGGAATTTTCTTAGATGCATGTCCTGTCATGTGTTGATCTATATGTGCGGCATGTCTTAAAATAAGCATATGGTGATAATGAATCCATGAATAGATGTAAAAATATTTGCACTAATTGGTGCATTCACAGGGTTTCCTGTATATTTTCCCGCACCTAAAGTCCACAACAAAACTTAAAATTCTCATGTACTCATGATGCCAGATGATATTAATATTTTCTAATTTGTTATTTTGCCTCCAAATTTCTAAGCCAACCTGGCATGGTAGTGATGTGGTTTCTATTATGTTAAGGTTTTCAACAAAACTCTGATGTTAGGACTAAATTGTAAACACTTGAAAGTTGAGGATTTGGAAACCTACGATGCAAGTTTGAATCCCATTAAACCTAGGGACTAATTGGAATTTTTTTCAAAATTAAATGCAGTTCCTTTAGTTGCTATTTTCATGCAGATAAGTATTTTCTAAATCATTGTAGTGAACAGCTTTATAGGTAGTCATTGCATGCACCAAAAATCATTTCTAGTTTTTTATTTTGAAGTGTCTAGCAAATCAGTACTTGAGGATTTATTTTTGGCGATTAGCTTTGGGAAATATTCAGGAAACTGGCTGTGATGTCACAATTTGAATGCATCAATTATTGGAAATATTTCTTGGCCTCTTTATGGATTTCTTATCACCATATGGCTTGTTTTTGTTAAACTTCCCTATTTTGTTGAAACATGTAGAAAAAGTTTCAAATTAGTTTTAACACTTGATAAAACTTGCATTACATTTTATTGAGTTAAAAGTTTGAGATAAATTTATTAAATTTAGACATGTTCTAGATCTTTGTCATAAACTCCGATCATGCTGTTGGCTTTCTATCTGAGTGCTTACAGACTACCATTTCCTGTGTAGTGGCAATGAACACATCATTGTGTATGCATGCGATTGCAGCAGTGAGACTCTTGAGAAGGCTGAAGAGATTATAGCTGCCGCTACTGTAGCATCTGTTGGACATCGTTTCCATACATTCTGCTGTGATTTTTCTACAACTGGGTTTCCAGAGTGGTTGGGCTGCCATACTTGCCAAGAATTTTTTCTACAAAAGCAGCAAAATTGCTTGTCAGGTTTTGATCTTCATCCTTCTCATTGCTGTGTACTTTTTGTTGTCCGCATGTGCAATATGTACTTAAGATTTCTTTTTTGCTTCTCCAGATGTTAAAGAGAATAATAGCAATGATGCGTATTCATTGAAAGAAAGAGACTGTTGCATTGGTGGGGTGGATTTTGTTACCTTGGTATGCATTTTATTCCCCAAAATAATTTCAATTTCGCATAGCTAGGTGGCTCCTGGATGTTTTCCTCAGAAATGTAAAAAGTTTAAATAGGGCCCTGTATCTTTTTTTTTTTTTTTTTTTTTTTTTTTTTTTTTTTTTTCACTTGAATGATCATGCATTACAAATCTCAGTAAAACTTTTTTTTTTATTATTTTCATTTGGTGGTTGTTAAGATGTCACATCTCCCTACCAATTTCGCTGTGTTTAAATTCCATGCAACTTGAAATGAATTAATTTGATATCCATACACAGAAATATGCCCTTGAATTTTTAGTAGCAATTGCCACTCATCCCAGTTGAAATTTTTCTTTAGTGAATACCTTTATGCGCGTATACTGCCTTTTTCTAATGCTGCCTGTTATGTAATATTGCAACAGATGGGAGCTGATTTTGTGCATTTAGTTCTCTTAAGTATCATCTTTTCAAGTCTCTTAACAGCCCTCCTCTAATGCATCCGATTGGTTCTTATTCCGATTGGCAAGGCATTGCTTTTTTGTTTTGCAAGTACAACTTATGCATACCCAGGTCTGGGGCTTGGGATATGCTATTTGGTTTTTGGGCCATCTGGGTGAGGCATTGTTGCCTATTGTCTAGTGATTGCAACATAATCTAAATTATCCGTTATCCCCTTAAAATCCCATCATTTTACCTATAAAAAACAAAGTATAAATGATCCCATAATTTGTACACATTTTGATGGTACTAGAAGTGGGCTCTATTGTCTAGTGATTGCAGGTAACCCTTCGGTTTGGCCCTTCTAAGAAATGGTCAATAAGTTTCTTTTAATAAAATATACCTAATTGGTTGTTAGGTTATACTCCCTTTTGAAAATGGTACCATATAAGCAAATCGACAACTCAGCATCACGTGTAGTATGTCACATGTATAAATCTACGCACAGCATGCTATGTTTCCAAGAAGAAGCCAAAAAAAAAAAAGGTGAAATAACAGAAAATGCCAAAATAGAATGCAATTATGTTTGTGTGTATGCCTATCTAATAATTTTTTAATTATTTTGTGGGAGATGATAACATGATTTTGTATATGGTAGTATAAGAAATTTTAACTTCTTGTATTTATTGATGTTTACAAGCCAAAAATGTTCCCGCTAGTGAAAGTGTAACGCTACATTTTTGAACCATATTGTAATTAATACAAATTCATCCACTTGCACAGAGCTTTACGTCAATATCATCCAGTATCTACATCCACATGCACGTTACCGATCAAAGAAAAGAAGAACAATATATGCTAAATGAAAAAAAAAAAAACTAGCAGGCTCTGAGTTCATGGATTACAAGTTGTTAACTTGAGATGAAATCCATTATTTTGTAATAATTGGGGCAATCATTGTCTTTGAAGTTCAGTTGAGTTAAAAATTGCAGCAAGATCTGTTATAATTAATGCTTCTTGCCATTTTTATTTGCTTCCATAAACCTTTCAGCTATTTGTTTATCTTGGTTGAGACTTTTACTTGCCCAGTGATGGTGTGGTAATGTGCTGTGCATTCTGAAATCATGGTGCAATGTATTGCTTTGAACCTAAAGATGCTTCATGCTAAGTTGCCATCTTAATACTTGCTTTCTTCCTCGTTTAAGTGACTTTAATCCTGCTTAAACCTTTTTTCCCTAAACCTGAGCTTCTGCATGGTGCATGGTCTACTACTATACTCAAACCTTATGAGAAGAATAATGCGATTTTGACGTCAGAGTTGCTTCTTTTATCTGTATGATGTTAGGTATTCACACTATCAGCTGTACCATTCCAGAGGATGCCAACATCCATCAAGGAGTGTTTTTCTGTTTTAAAGCCAGGAGGCATGCTTTTATTTAGGGATTACGGTAATAGTTAAAAATCGTGATTTCTGTTTGAATTTAATGTACTAGGTTTAAATTAGTAGAAGATTTTGAATTCTGTGTTTTCACCTGCTGACAAAGGTTAAGCTGAATAATTCAGGCCTCTACGATATGACTATGCTTCGATTTGAGTCAGACCAAAGAGTGGGGTTCAGGGAGTACATGCGTTCTGATGGAACCCGTTCTTATTTCTTCTGTCTAGATACCGTTAGAGATCTCTTTTTGGGCGCGGGCTTCATTGAGGTATACTCTCTCTTTCTTACTTACGTGATGGTATTTGTACTCTAGAGTTTCACATTACACTATGATTGTTGTTGATTGATTATGTTGGAAAGAAAGGAATGTGATTATCTTATGGGATTTTTATTGTTATTAATTAATTTTTTAACTCCCAATGGTTTTCCTTCATTTGAAGTTTCAATATCCAAATATTTGGTATTATTTGGAGATTGAGACTCAAAAAAACTTGTTTTTTGACTGCTATTTATTTTGATCCTCTTCCGGACCTTGCAGCTAGAACTCGAATATTGTTGTGTTAAATCTGTGAATCGCCGAAACGGGAACAGTATGCTTAGAGTGTGGGTTCATGGGAAGTTTCAGAAGCCTATGTGAAGTTACTTGTTGAGAGATACTTTTCTCATAGAGGTACTATTTTAAGAAATGAAGATTTTTCTATTTCTTCCCCTACGGTTTGCTCATTGCTGTGAAAAGCTGCTGTTTCATATATATAATTTTTTTAGAGCAGAGTACATCTTTCCAAATAATGTAAATGCAGGACGACATTAGGGAGGGAGGGAGGGTTCTCGCCCTATGGTTTGATCATTGCTGTTGAATGACTGTTTTTTTTTAAGAGAAGAGGGACAATAACCTCAATTTTATTGATAGCCCTTACTTCTGGCAGAGAAATACCATGTACAAAAGAAAGCCTAGGGCTCACAAAAATCTTTAAACCAAGGCTTTAAGAAAGTAAACAATGTAATTGTAAAAACTACATGGACAAGGTAATATCCTTCAATATTTTAGAGGAATTATTACTTTTAATTAATTATTTATTTAGCCATTAATAATATATAGGTTTTTAAATTAGGAGGTCAAGTTAGGATAGAAACTTGACTAAGCTTCAAATTCATCTATATTGAGGTTAATTATAGGGGATTAGAAATTGGATTGTGAAGGATATTAGGCCATGAACTATTGGGTTTAGAAGTTAACCTTGAGTTGACTTAGTTATATAGGCCCATGGTTAGATCAAGTACCCAAACCGTGTAGCTTGACCCATAACCCAATTAGCTGAAAACACACAACCCATAGCCCTCATGCATTGTGTAAACAACTTTTCCATTTTCTAGGGTTGCCTCAGCCATGACTCTAACTGAACTCTTCCCAGACCAAGCCACCCAGCCACCTACCTCCTTCCTGTGCAGCCACGGACGGTAGGCAAGTCATTTGCTCTATTTCCGCCTAACCGTTCACAAACCCTCTTCCTCCACAGCACCACCTTGCTACCTCTAAGGAAAACTGTGAGAGAGTTCCAGCCCTGCCCAACGCACAGACAGTGTATACCAAGCCACCTACAGCATGTAACTGCACCAAAGGCTGTGTACCTGCACCCCACCTCTTTCCTCAACCCTCTCTTCATCTTCCTCTGGTTTAGTCCCTTGTACGCCGCCTCACATGGTATAACTTTTCGTGGATGAACCTTTGTTCTTGGCTGCTGTTGGATATAAAACCAATTAAGATACTGCCCATTGGAAGCCTAAGGATAAAAGGAAAGTGACGAAAGTGATATAAGGCAAATAGGACTCAACTACTTCAAAGGAGGAAAGAGACATTTATAATAGGAGGGAATCTCTACAAATCAGGGTAGATTATTGGCTCCCCCTCTAGATTTCTACAGTGAAGTCATTTACTTTAACCTCCCTAGAGCTCTAATTTTCCTCCATTGTATTGAGAGCTACTAGAGGTGATGAGAGATTTATAAAAAAAAGGTGATGAGAGATTGTAAAATCACCGAATATAGTGGATTTCGTCCCCAAATAACCTATAGACGTCGTAGGCTTTTATGCCGAACCATATATATGTCTGTGTCTCTCTTTTTATTTACATTTTATATACAATTTATATGTTTTATGGAATCGAAACAGAGCAAAACAGATGGACATGCTATCCTCATTACTCCCACTACCTCACGTTGATGGTGCTTCTGTCTTACTCAAAGTTCGTTGAATCGCAACTCCCCACCATCGGACTTCAATACCCACCTAGCCAGCCATTGTCCAACCTAGATGGATGTGGTTTTTATGATTAACAGTCGAGACAGAGCAAGTTGGAGCCATTGGAATCCACCATGGACGCGGCCCACTCCACACCGAGAATCTCTGGCCATGATACTCCCTGCGCCGCAACTACTCATAGTTGGTTGCACTGCAACCCTTGCCTTCTTACACGACAAAAACAATTAAGTTTCGTTGATCTCTTTATCTTTCATTTGTGAAATCCCAGGCTCTCGCATAGAACGCTCGTGAAACTGCTCGGAAAGTCCCAGGCAAGCAATTTCCTTGCCCAGGACAAAAGCCTTGCTGGCACATATGCCACATCATTGCTCGGAAAATCCCGGGTGAGCAATGAGCTTGTCCGGGACAAAAGCAATGGCAGGCACTGACCGCGTCAGAGATTGGAAAGTCCTGAGCGAGTAACGCAGCTCACCCGAAAGACAAGCAAGGCAGGCACGTAACCCACCTGCACATAGAGAGCCTCAGGTAAGCAATGAACCTGCCCGAGCAATGACCAAGGCGAGTAACCATGAAGCTTGCCTGGGCTATAAACGATTAGCCTGCCCTTGCAAGTATTAGCGAAGGAAACAATGTGGGTACTTAACCAGCCCACACAGGAACAATTTGGGCGAGCAATGAAACTTGCCCTGAGGCACATATCTAGCGAAGTCTGGCGTTCGTGCAAGTAACCAAGCATTAGACGGCAAAAGACGAGCAATGTAGCTCGCACCAGCATGGCGAGTAATGACACTTGCCCAAGCATGGAAAGCAAAGAAATTTGCCCAACCAACAAGCACTTCGAGTAACTTGAGCAATGAAGCTCGCCAAGGTCTGCTCAACCCAAACACGAGATTTAACTTTCACTTGTGCTAACAAGTTTGAGTTTTGGATGTTCTCCCCATAAAGTTCCGTAGGTTTCTATGAGTCTCTTAAAGAACGGCATAGAGGGCTAGAGGTGGGCTACGAACCTGGGTCGCGGGCAAGTAGCCTATGGGCACTTTGCCCGCCCAATGGGTGAGCATTGTAGCTCGCACCCAGTGCTCATAATACCTCTAAGAGCGATGAAGCTCCCCACCAAAGACAAAGCACCACAAGTGATGAAGCTTGCACAAGCAATGACAAGCAATAGTCTCAAGCACCACTCACCATCTTCTCGCCCATACGTGGAACATCAAGTGCTGCTTAAGGCAACTTGGCTAGAGCAACCTGCAAGTCAAGCAACAACTATTCTCATCTCATCTCATTTAATCATTACAACTTTTTCAAATTCACACACAAAATAAAATAAACAATTCAATTTTTTTAAATTCCAAAACAAAAATAATATTAAAAAAATATATTCTAACAATATTTTATCGTAACTCATTTCATCTGCAAAAACAAACGAGGCCTAAGCTCTCCTGAGCAACAACACTCACCTCGAGCCAAAAAGGCTCTCTTGAGCAACAATGGCACTTCGGCCAACAACACTCTCCCAGAGCAACAAGGCTCTCCCGAGCAATAATGGTGCTTCGGCCAACAACCCTTCTCCCTAGCAATGAAGCTCTTTTGAGCAACAATGGTGCTCTGGCCAACAACATTCCTCTCGAGCAACAATATGCCCCCAAACAACAATGCTTGCCTCCCAAATTGCAAGAAGTCCCTCACAATGGTAAAGGAGCACATGCAATACTTGCCCCAGCACGACAGAGATTTGCCCACCTCAAAAACAAGAAGGCAAACACTTTTCCTGGAGTGTCACGAGTTAAGACTTAAGCTTGGCAGTAATAGTAATTGACTAGGTCTCCACGAGACTCCCAAGGGATGAATAAGTTGAAATACCCTTTTCTCGTTGTTACTTAGCCAAAAGGAAGTTTGGGCAATCGAGATCCCAAACAAGAACCCTAGGGCCAGTAAAAGGAACAAAGTGGACTCACAATAGTGATCAACTCTGGCCAGACGAAAAGCTTGGAAGCCTGGCCACTAGACATGGAGCGCCAGCTAGAGGGTCACCCTCGAGTGTCGCTCGGGCACCTTAGCTCCCTATCTTCACCAAAACAAACCGCCTTAGAGAACTTGCTCGGCATGCCGGATCTTTATTATCACCAAGGCAGAACCGTCCTCAAGCCTCATTTGGGCACTTTGTGCCATTTTTGTACTACAACAGAAGAATAGAGAGATGGAAAAATTCCAACAATGGGTTGTCTTTGAGCCACACCTGAATACCCTAGAAATCGAACCCTCGCTAGACATTAGGCCACTTGGCTCAGGTTTGCAAGTCTTAAACTCATGGTTTGTATTATTTACACTTACAAGTTTTGCTTTTGGTGAAAACTTCTTAGAACAGCCGAGTTGCCCTAGAGTCCAGCACTCGGACCCCCTGCAAAACAGGCAAACAAGGTATGCATACTTCTTCGCCACGATAGCGCAGTAGAACAAGCTTCTTGCCACAACAACCAAGGCTAACACGACCTTGGCGGCCATAGTGGTCGAGCATGCCTCCAACCACTACAAATGAGGCAGACATACTCCTTCACCACAGTAGCCAAGCCTAGCAGCATGCAAGTTGAGCTCTCGCAAACAAGGCACACGTACACATATACCACAATAGAGTGGTCAAGTAAGCCTCCAACTGCCTCAACGAGAAGTGTCAGTGCATCTCTCTCGCCATAATTGCCGCTAGTAGGTCACCACTGAGAATGAGGCCCTGAGCTCTATAATCGTCTAATGCGGGTTTCCTTCGGCAACGAGTCGATGGGCTCAACAGTTGCATTAGATGGATCTAGGGGGTTGACAGGCTCCTTGACCACTTAGTCTAGGTTACTTTACTACCAACAAACTCAAAATTCAATGCCAAAACAACCACACCAATGTGAATCCATCTTAAGGGAAAAGAAATAGGCACTCTTCACTAACGATAAACAATTCTCATCATGTATACATTCACACAAACATATGTCCTAGAGGCCCTTGCAAGGATTTAGTCTCCTTGAGGTCTGCACTCGGAGATCTTCATTGCATCACATGACGATGGAAAACTAGGGACAAGTTCCCAGAATTAATTTTTCTACATTTTTCGTAGACTATCTCTATCTTGTTGGCCAAGTCAACCTTAAGAATTGCAGACATCTATTGGATATGAAATGAACTAAGGTCTAGCCCATTGGAAGCCCATTACCAGGGATAAAAGGAAAGTTGACCGATGAAAGTGCTATAAGGTAAATAGGACTCAACTACTCCAAAGAAGGAAAGAGACTTTTATAAAAGGAGGGAATCTCTACACATCAAGGCAGATTATTGGCTCCCCCTTCCAGATTTCCATAGCGAAGGCATCGTCTTCAACCTCCCGGGAAATCCTAAATTTCCTCCATTGCATTGAGAGCTACGAAAGGCCATAAGAGACTGTATAATCACCGAATATAGGAGATTTCACCCCCAAACAACCTGTGGACGTAGACTTTTATGCCGAATTACATAAATCTCTATATCTCTCGCTTTATATAAAATTTATTTCATGTATGAGCATCCGACAATTGTATCAACGTCCAAACCATGAACATGGGCTATTCAACTGTACTGTTGGGCTCTTGTCATGACGGCAAAATGCATCAACAACCACTAAAACACGGGAATAAGCAATTAGTTTCCACACTTAACCACTCCTTTTGCCGCAACTTGGACTCACTTCCTTTAGGTACATACATCTCATCTTTCCTTTTTATGGACTTAAGCACCAATGCAAAGACCCAGCAAATATATTACAAGAGTTACACGTAAGGTGTAACTGTAAGAATAGCTTACAACTGGAAGTGTTAATTTAAGCAACTGTTTTAAGCTATGGTTTGGTTGTTTAGGGTGTAAGGGGTCAATGATCGACCTTGGGAATGTGAGTTGTGGGTGCAACCACTTAGAAGTGTGTATATACATGAGTTGAGAGTGCAACTTGGAACCATGTGCGTGTATCGGGCTGGTCAGTTCCAAATCAATGGGTGTGATTGTGTTTAACTACTAATGTGTAAGAAGATCAATGGAGTTCTAAGTGTGTGAAGGTAGGCATTGGTGTTAGGGGTGTGTGTGTGATCAAATTGAAGTTTTGGTCAAGGGAAGTTCCCTTGATTGTGTGGGCTATGGGCATGAAGTTTGTGTTGGAAAATGTATACAAAAAATTTGGGAAATCACAAAGGCAAGTGGTAATTGAATATGAAGTAGGCTTTAAGGCTTGATCGTAAGGACAATATCTTTAGAACATATTTTGTCCCCTTTCAATACTATAAAGTTTTGGCAAAATTGTTCCAAGGATACAATGAAGCTCTCTGGTTCGTTGTTCTTTGATTGACACTTGGAACAATTCAAAAAGTGTCATTTTATGAAAATTCTAGGATGGAAAGATGTTGATAACTTGACCGATCGTAACGACCTGAAAAATCTTCATAATGGTCATTATTGAGCCCATTTAATGTTGATTATTACTTGCATCATGAAATCTGGTCTTAAATCTTAGATTTAGGAATTAATCATGATGTTGTCCAATGGTTAGAAACGATCGACTTTCTGTCGACAGCACTAAATGCTTGCCATGCTTTTATTTCCTTCATTTATAGCTCGGGGCAAGCAATCTTGGCTGTGGGCGAGCAAAGATGCTCGGGTGAGCAAACTTCGTTTGAGACAAGTGTGGCGAGTATGATTTCCCGCCTTGCTCCTTCCTTGTGCGAGCAACATTTCTTGCTTGAAGTTCTTGTATACTATTTGATCAATATGGGATTTACACTATCTCTGTTTTATCTCAATGAGATAATTTTTCCATCAATGTACAAAATAATATAAAGAATTTAATTATACGATATAATTATTTGAAATACCCAAAATAATATTTTATTTTAATTCACAGATTCTAACATTTCCCGCTATTCAAATAATACACACACACATATACATATATGGTATTTTGTGCATTTTGACGAAAATAGATTGCTTCAATGAAGGTGTCTTTCGGACTTGAACTTTTACCTAGTGTAAATATATCAAGACTAGGTCAAGATTATCAGTGAACATATCTTGAACTGATGACCCTATTAGACTAGTCATATATATTTCACAATTATTTTCTAATCCTCCAGGTGGTTTTATTCAGCTTGCACATTATGTCCATGTGCATATATTAATTAATTATGTCCATCCTGTTTCACCTCAACAATTTTCTCTATGAACTCATTAAGAGTCTTACTCATCCTTACAATCCAGTAACATGGTAACACTAGAATACATTGGACCTTTATTGTGTTTCAGTACAAGGTTGGGTTACCATCTTAGATGATTTCCTTAAGTGACCTTGACCTCCATTCCCTTTGATGTTTTATGAATCAGGTCCATTGCAAACTAATATGTCTGTATTTATTGTTGTACGTCTTGCATGTAGCCATTTGCAAGGTTGCGTCACTATCACAATAAATTGTTATTGTCGGAAATGGTTTAGTACAAAGTGGTATGTCTACCAACAAACTTCTAAGCCATTTTGCTTCTTTACACGCAGCTCCAAAGCAATTAACTTAGATTTCATGGTAGAATGAGTTATACAAATTTGCTTCTTTAATCCCATGAGATTACAACTCCTCCCAACGTAAAAGTCCACCTGCTTGTAGATTTTGATTTTGATTCTATACCATTCCAACTTGCATCACTTTACCCTTCTAATACAGCGGGTTCCCTTTGATTGTGTAGACCATAATTTTTAGTTCCCTTCAGGTATATATGAACTCGGAAAATGGCATTCCAATGCTCTTCACCTGGTTGCTAATAAATCTACTTAGCATTCCTATAGAAAATGCAATATCATCCCTAGTACAATGCAGAGAATGCATTAGACTCCCTATTACACTAACATATTCTAGTTGGGATCTACATTTTCCTGTGTTTTTTCTCAATTTAAGACTAGGATCATATGGTGTTGAGACTGACTTTTGGTCTTCATGACCATACTTCTTGATCACTTTATCAATGTAATGAGATTGTGTCAAAGATAACCCATTGATTGTTCTTACAATCTTGATGTTGAGGATCACATTAGCCTTTTACATATCTTTCATGTCAAATATTGGGGAAATAAACCTTTAAGTTTCTTCTACACTTTGAAGGTTGCTTCCAAATATCACCATGTCAGCAACGTTAAGCAAATAATCACTCGTGTTATTATCTGTTTTATAATATGCACACTTCTCAGCATCATTCACTCTAAAATCATAAGATAAAACTATTTTATTAAATTTCTCATGTCAATTTTTAGGAGCTTGTTTCATACCATCAAGGGATCTAATCAATTTATAAACTTTGTTTTCATGGCCAGTCATGATAAATCTCTCGAGTTGTTCTATAACGTCCGTCCTTGTTGTGAGATTTTAAGAAATAGTTTTAGAAAATGAAACGGGAATTACTAAACTTTTTAGAACTTTTCCTTTCCTCCCCATGATATAAAAGAGAATTTACAGCGGAGTTCATTAAATTAAATTACAAAATATGAGTTCATACATTCCATAAAACATGCCTAGGTTTCTATCACATTTTTCTTGGACCATGTCTGTTCTGACGCTTTGTCCTCATTTCATTCCTAGGAGGGGCATGCATAAAAATAAAATGAGTTGAATACTCAGTAAACATTATTTCATACTGTAAACATATACTAACGTATATTTCTATTCATACATTCTTTATTCCTCTATTTACATAACATAAAACATTTCCTTCCTTTGAAAACATTACAATGTGAGATTTTTCTTTAAAAATGTTTTTGTTCATAAAAAACATTTTCCACACCTTGTACATATATTCATAAAGAGCTAAAAGATTTCATAACATTTAATTTGATTGTTATCACTTTCCATTGGCTAGTACAAATTGTGATGCCCGTGTGTTAGGGTTAGTGGTCTTTTGGACTCGGACTTCGCCCGTGGCCATAGGTTAGGGATCCCTTTCAATCAGGGGGTAGTACTGGGTGCCATATTGGTACTACTTACCCGATATTACAATCTGTCTAGTCTATTGGTACCATTATTCGTTCAGCCATTGGCGGTTACGTAGCTTCTTATATTAAACCATTAATTTTCTTTTCTTTCCATTTCATTAATTCCTTTCAGTCATTTGCTTTTCATTCGTTAGACCCTTTCATTTAATAAAACATCATTTCATAACATTGAGCATAAAACATCATTTCGTAATACCCGGTTCAGACGCAATACAGGCCGGTTCAGACTTGATGCTGATTTTGACCCAATATGTGCTTGTTTCGACTGATACAGGCTGATTTCGACCAATACATAGTCGAGATTTGGTTACTCAGGTCGATTTTTCTAGTACTTAAGCTGGGTTTCTATTTTTCCAAATTGTCTTTCTCAGATTTTCATCCATATTTCATATTCTGTGTGGAATTTCTGTCTCCAAGTTGAATTGTGATATTTTTCTGCTCCGTGGAAACTAAATTTGAGTCATTGACTCTTGCACCAAACATTAATATGCCTATGATTTCGGTGAAGTTGAATGGAAGAAACTATATGTTGTGGTCAAAATTTGTTGAAATGTTTTTGAAAGGCAAGGGTCTTCGTACCTGCGTGGTTGATCCAATGCTTGACTTAACTAGTTCTACATTTGCTCAATGTGAACAAGAAGATGCTCAAGTCTTGTCCTTGATGCTGACCAGTATTAAGCCTAGTATTTGCACTAGTTTGATACATTTTGACTTCGCTCAAGAGGTGTGGAGGCATCTCAAACATATGTATTCAGGTGCTGGGAACATAACCCATATTTATGAGCTGTGTAAGCAATTCTTTGGGTTTGAATAGGGTACTTTGGGCCTAGAAGAGTGTTATTCTCAAGTGGTGAGCATATGTGAAGAACTCAAGATGTATCAACTGATCACTTATGATATTTTGCGTATGCAACAACAACATGAAGAGTTCAATGTTGTTCGGTTTCTTGTTGTCTTAAAACTTGAATATGAGTCGGTGCATTCTCAACTTTTGGCAAGTCAACAGCTTCCCTCATTTCTCGATGTGTTCTCCCTACTTCAATGTGCCATGTTATTTGGACAAGGATCTCAGTTGTCTTTTGATCAAATTAATGATATATACGCTTTGGTTGCCTCCTCTGTTGCTCCTGGTGGGCATGGAGGCCAAGGTGCAAGTGGGGGATGTGATGCCAAAGGTAATCACACTCGAGGTTGTGAACCTCGTAAGTGCATCCATTGTGGTCGCACTAACCACTCGGTAGAACATTGTTGGGATTTACATGATATACCATCTGGGTCTGCTAATCAGGCCATTTGCCAAGATACTTCACACCGTCAACGAGCTCCAACTCGACTCCATATATGATTAGTATATCAAAGGATGAGTATGATAAATTTATGGGTCGCACACTAGCTTCATCTTCCATAGCTACTCTTGCCCATTCAAGTATAGCTTCCGCATGTCTTGTCTTGTCTTATCTATAAAGATCCATGGATTATTGATTCATGAGCTATTGAACATCTGACCAGTTTGTCTTATTCCTGATCTAGGTAAAATACCATGATATCCTTAAAAAGTGTACGATAGCTAATGGTTCTCTTGCTAAAGTTACAGGCATTGGATCTACTAAACTGATTGATTCTATATCCTTGTCATTTGCTCTATATGCTTCTAGTTTTCCCTTTAGTTTATTGTTCATTTGTAAAATTACTCAAAACCTTCGATGTTTTGTAACCTTTTATCCCTCTGTATATATCTTTGAGGATCTCAAGATGGGGGGAAAGATTGGTACGAGGGTATGAAGCTGGTGGTCTGTATTACCTTGATGTCAAACAGTCACCCACTTGAGCCCTCACATCCTCATCATCATCTGCTTTTGAATGACATTGCCGCCTTGGACACCCCTCTCTTTCTCTTTTGAAATGTCAAATTAGGAATGTTGGAAATTTGTCTTCCTTCCCTTGTGAAGCATGTCAACTTAGCAAACACCATCGTGTCTTTTGTACCGAGAGTTGATAATTGAGCATCTAGTCATTTTGAATTAGTTTACTCTGATATATGAGGACCAATCCACATTGTATCAAACAATTTTCAGTATTTTATTACATTGGTTGATGATTACTCTCATATGACGTGGTTGTTTTTTATGAAGGCATGATCTGAACTTCTCTCCATATTCAAGGTCTTTCATGAAAAAATTAAAACTCAATTTAGACAAAAAAGTTCAAGTTTTGTATTATGAAAATGCTAAAGAATATCAATCTAGATCCTTTGCCACTTAAGTAATAAATGAATTGTTCATTAAACTTCATATTCTTATACACCCCAACAGAATGATGTGATTGGACGCAAAATCACAATTTGTTAGACGTAACTTGAGCACTTCTACTGTACATGCATGTTCCTAAATGTTTTTGGAGATATGGTATTTTTACTGCGTGTCACCTTATTAACCGAATGCCTTCTCCATATGAGCTTTAATTTTATAAACAAATGGGCTTTGTAAATTATATGAGTGGGTCCCATCTTGGTCTTTTGTATTTCTTGTTTTTCACAATTATTTTTTTCCCTGTTCTTCCTATTATTTTATGATCTAAAACAACGAAAGGTGCGTATAAAATTTGTCTTATAACTTTCTGGAGGTAATATGAAGTTATAGAAATCTCAATAATACTCAATTGTCCTTGTAAATATTATCTTTTTCTCGCCTTCTAACGTAACATCAAATAATTAAAAGATAACGTTGATTCTTGGAATTAAAATAATGACTATAACCAATTAGTACTAACGAAAAAAGCATTACTTTTTTTCTCCTCTCTCGTAGAGGTTTCTCTCCTGTCATCGTATAGGTTGTCCTACCATAGTGGTAGGCCAAACAGATTCAAGAAAATAATTACAGTGGGGCCTGTATAACAGGCTTCTCAGAAAAGCAGAATGGAAGGGGATTTGGAAGAACTTTAAAAAAGCTCTCTTTCCGAGCATGAAAATGAAGAGATTTTGATGGACACAAAATTGTTCGAGCAGACGAAAAGGAGAGGCGCAAATTCTGGTTATGACCCTACTCACTAATTGTCACTTCAAAGCGCTCAAGCAAACCATGCTGAAAATCTGACGACCAGTGAAGAAGATTATGTTCAAAGATCTGGGCTCAAATTTGATGCTTGTGGAACTCGAAGACCATAGAGACGAGGATCGTGTGATGAAGGAAGGGCCTTGGCCTTTTGATAAACACCTCTTGCTGATGAAAGAATTGGAAATTTGTCAGCAACTCAACCAAATCAGAATCACAGAAGCTTCCTTTTAGACTCAACTCCATGACCTCCCTTTACAAGTCATGAATGAGAAGGTGGGAAAACTAATTGGTGAGGCTATCGACATGGTAGAGATTGACGTTGAACAAGGCGATGTGGTGTGGAAAGAATATCTTAGAAGGGAAATTCTGCTTAATGTTAAAAGCTTTTCATGCTAGAGTAATAGTAGAGGGAGGAGAGGGTAGGAAATGATAGCTTATTGGTATTTATGGTAACTCAGATACAACAAAAAGATATGAAACATGGAGATTGATTAGTGCTTAAAGAGAGAGGGGTGATCAAGCATGGCTAGTTTTTGGAAATTTCAATGAAATCCTATGTAGACCAAAAAAGAGGGGGAGGGAGAGACAAACCATAAAGAGAAATGTTGGACTTTAGAAATATGATGGATGGTTGTGCATTGAGTGACATGGGCTACGAAGGTGTTCAGTACACTTGGTGTAATAGAAGATGGGAGAACAACAACATTAGTGAAAGGCTGGACAGATTCCTGGCTAATAATTTTTGAAACAATCTTTTCTCCAATGCAAGAGTTTATACATGAAACAGTAACTCACTCGGATCACGTGCCTATAATTTTACAAATGGATGGTGAATACTGCAATAGTAGAGGAAAGAAACTATTTAGATGTGAAGCTATGTCGGAAGATCATGAAGATAGGTAGAGAATAATTGTAGACTCTTGGAGAAGGGGCCCTGACAGTGCATATATGAGGAATGTTATTAACCAGATTTCAGTCTGCATCTAGCAACTAGAAGTCTGGAATAAAAAGGCTTTAGGATTAGTACACAATAAGATTAAACAATCGAGATTTTATCTCCAACAACTCCAAACTACTAACCCTCATTGTTTGAGAATAGGGGAGCACCAGGCAGCTAGAGATAACTTACAATGCTGGTCGGAAAGGAAGGACAAAGATCAAAGGCATCGTGGCTACAATCAAGGGACCAAAACACCAAGTACTTTCACAAGAAGGTATCTTGAAGAATTTTATTGTTGGCCTAAAGGATGATGAAGGTCTGTGTCAGGTTGAGGAAGGGAAGGATAAGGTTATTTTGGACTACTTTCAATCCTCGTTTATGGGTTCCACATAGAGAAGGGATTTCGAATTCCTTGAAGGTTTAAAAGCTAGGATCTCAGATGAAATAAATAGAGAGCTCACTAAGACATTCACTAAAGAAGAGATGACTTCAGCTTTAAACAGATGAACCCCAATAAAGCTCTAGGTCTAGGTGGCATGGCACCAATTTTCTTCCAAAAATATTGGCACATTGTTTGTGAATCAATAACCGATGCTGTATTACAAGCTCTGAACAGCGGTGTAAACTCTCTACTTCCCTCAATCATACTTTTATTACATTGATCCCAAAGAAGAATAAGCATGACAAAATAATAGATTTTAGGCCTATTAGTGTTTGTAATGTGATTTACAAGTTGATTTCTGAAGTGTTGGCTAATAGGCTCAATCTTGTGCTTCAATCTATTATTTTTAGTTCTCAAAGTGCATTTATCCCAGGTAGGCTAATCATTGATAACATATTAGTAGCCTATGAGATGATTCATTTTTTTAGACCAAAAAGAGGGGGAAAGACAGGTTATATTTCTATTAAGCTGGACATTAGAAAGGCCTATAATCGTTTGGAGTGAGATTACTTGGAGGAAGTCTTGAACAGAATGGGTTTTGAGGCAAAGTGGATACAACTTGTTGTGCTATGTGTTAGATCTGTCTCTCTCTCTGTATTGATCAATGGAGAACCCAAGGGCCCAATAATACCTGCTAGAGGATTAAGATGAGGGAATCCTTTATCACTATACTTGTTCTTACTGTGTACTGAAGGACTAATTACTCTTTTACAACAAACTGAAGTAGGCAAGTAGATTTTTGGTATCAAGATAGGCAAAGGGGCTCCTAAAGTAACTCACCTCTTTTTTGCAGATGATAGTGTCTAAGGGCCTCAAGTCTAAGGATACAAAGTGAAGACAATAATGGTATTTAGCAAGAATGTTGATAGGGTGGAACAGGAGGAGCTTTTATCTTTTTGGGGCATCCAAAGCTTCCAACAATATGACAAATATTTAGGATTACCCTCATTGATTGGTTGAGCTAAAACTAAGGCCTTCTTAGACATCAAGCATAGAGTGTGGCAAAAGTTTCAAAGTTGGAAAGAGAGATTGTTATCACAAGGAAGTAAGGGAGGTGTTAATGAAGGCAGTGATTCTTTCAATCCCCACTTTTTCTATGGGTGGTTTTAAGTTGCCTGGAATTCTTTGTAATGAATTGGAGCAAGTGATGGCTAAATTCTAGTGGGGACAGAAATAACAAGAACACAAAATCCATTGGGTCAGTTGGAAGAAAATGTGATTCAAAACATGTTGGGGGAATGGGATTCAGAGATTTTCGATCTTTTAATGATGCCCTTCTGGCTAAATAGTGTTGGAGAATCAAGAAAGAAAAGTCCACACTCCTACACAATATATTCAAGGCTAAATACTTTCTTGATGGGAGTTTCTTAGACTCAAGATTAGATCACAATCCTTCCCATGTTTGGAGGGCATTTGGGAGGCGAAAAAAGATTTGGTCCTTGGATGTAGATGGAGAGTGCGAAATGGGAAAACTATCAAGATATGGACTAATCAAGGATTCCTGGGATTAGAAACTTACTACATTGTTTGAGAGAGGGGGAAGCCAGGGATATAATTGAAATTGTGGATAGTCTTATGATGAGAACCCTACTACCTCCTACTGTAGCAAATAAGGTTTTGAAGATTATATTCAGCCCATGTTAGACTGAAGACACTCTTATATGGGCACCAGAGCATAATGGCATATTCAGTGTTAGAAGTGCTTCTAGAATTTTTAGAGATAATAAGTAGAGAGGATACAAAGAGAGTTCAAATCCTGGGAAACATGCGCAAATATGGAAAGTGATTTAGAGAATGCAAATCCCTAATAAAGTGAAAGTGTTTGCTTGGAGAGCTTGTAAAGAGGGGCTACCAACAAAACACAACCTCATGCAGAGGAAGGTAATACCTGATGTAACTGCCTGCTCTGTAAAGGTGCACTGGAAGACATAGCACATGCCCTTGGTATTGTTCTACACTGAAAGATAGTTGGGAAAGACATCTCCTTGCATTCCAACTATTTGTTTCCCAACAAGATTTTGTGGATATTGCAAGCCAGAAAAATGCAGTAGAAAGGAAGTGGAGTTGTTCTTTCTTATAGCATGGAGTTGCTAGTAGTATAGAAGAAATCAATTGGTTTACGAGGTCAAAAACTTAGCACCAAATCAAGCAATTTGTCATGCTCTTGTTGTGCATAATAATTACAAAGAACTGAAAGGAAGGCCACTAGAGATGAATAAGAGCTGTTGTCAATGGGAGCCTTCACCTTAAGGGACTATGAAACTAAATGTGGATGGTGCCAAGTTTGCAAAGCAGCACAATGCAGGTGTTGAGCTTATTCTCAGAGATGATCGAGGGGCAGTGATAATGGCAGCAAGCAAAATGGAGAATGAGGTTAATGACCCAATTGAAATTGAACTCCTAGCCATCCTCAGAGTCTTACGTGTTCAATCGGGAATAAAGGATATGATCTTAGAGAGTGGTTATCTGATATCAGGCCCTCTTCTAGACGGTTACGCTGTTCTCAATGCTTGAACGACAACAAATAAGAATTGAACACGTTAGCAATCTACATCTAAATCTCATGAACCATATTACAGGTGATAACAAAATTAAATATGTTAGAAAAACAGAAAATATATGCAGTGAAATCCCTTGCACTTCGCCGCACCTCACATTCGTCTCCTCAGTCGCACCTCACATTCTTGGTGCTTGTTACCCCCCTGCTGGAACAAAGCTTCTCTCTTTCTTTTTCATTTTTTTTCCTTCTACGAAACCCTTCTCTCTCTCTCTCTCTCATTTTCATCTTCCCACCATCTTCTCTTCATAAATCTGTATTTCCAACCACCAAGAATTATCGGCCATTAAAAGCTGGAGCTGGAGCTTTACGTGATGAAAATTAAAAGCTTTAGAATATTGGGTTTTCTTTCTCTCCTTTTATTTCTCACCATTTTCTCGGCGACCAAATAGAGCATTGTTCCGTTCTTTGGTTGTTTTATTTAGTTTTGTCCGCTAGGTTGATCAAAGGGTTGTTTTATTTAAAGATATCTTCTGAAGCGTTGGAGAATCATCAGACATGATTTTTTTAGGGACAATGAAAATTAAAAGCTATTACTAGTCCGAGTGGCCATTTTCTCTCCAGTTGTACGTTCGTCCTCTAGGGGATATAGATCAAATTGCAAGTTTTTTTGGCAAACTAGGAACAATGGAATGGGCTCGCCTGCGGGAGAGAGAGTATAGAGAGAGAGACGGGAGGGAGGCAGGGGTGGGGCTAGGGCTCGACAGGAGGGAGGGAATGGTGAGGCTTGGGCTCGACGGAACTTTCAGGAGTGGGTGGGGCTAGTGCTCGAGGGAGATAGTGGTTCCTGAGAGTTTCTCTGCAATGCGGCTACAAGGTTTGAAAATGGAGTGTCTGCGTGGCATATTTTGATTGGATGCCGTTTTTGAGGGAAGAATGGTTATGCCTGCGGGAAGGTTTTCTCATCTGATATTAGTGTTTGAACTTCAACTACAGTAGACTCTGTGTCCCCACTGGGCAACATCATAAAAAATGCTCGAGTGCGGATGTAGAGATTTAGTTGTAAATTCAACATGTTGGAAGAATAGGAAATGAAGCTCATAGGCTTTTAAAATTTTCTTGGAATGTAACAAACATTAGTATTTGGTAGGGATCTTTCCTTGATATTATTGCACAAGTCATTTGGACTGATAATTATTTGTAGGCTATTTTTGCAATAAAGCTTAACTTTGCTATAAAAAATAATTAACAGATAATTAAATTAATAATTTAATGTGAGACGTTGAAAATATAATTAAAAAATAATAAATCTTTTCTAAATAATGTAATGTCATATATGGAGACGTTAAAAAGATTGACAGTTCAAAACAACCCCATTCTCACGTCTTAGACGGTACCCATATGATCTCATGACCATCTTAAAATAAAGAATTAAAATAAAAGTAAAAATGTCTTAACCAACTTGCGCTACCCGTTTATTTTTCTTTTTCTTTCTTATTTAAAAGTAGGATTTCAAGCTCCCGTCGGGTTAATGGGTTGGATTTCCATCCTAACCCTTATGGGTAAACTGATAAGTGTGGCACCCTCGGCTCCGGAGAGGAACCGCGGTATCCAGGATGTCTGCTGAACCACCTACATCCCTCACACGACGTCGGGACTTGTTTGTTTGTATCATAGTTTTAAATTACTTTCTGTTCTGGTTGGAATTTTATATTTCGGTGTAGTATTCGGTACGTTATACTTCTTCGTTCTGTTTCGCTCCAAATTCCGGCCCGTTTTGGTCAAATTCTGGCCATTCCGAGCCCTATTCCGTTTCAGACTGTTTTAATAGCAGTTTTGTAATATTTTTGTGTTTGGATGACATTTTTGTAAATTTTAAATCTAGATGATATTTAATTCATTCTAGAATATAAAGTGTGTTTATTTAATTTTAATTTTTTTGTAACTTTAAATATGTCCGCTCACTCTTTTTTTTTTTTTAAATATCATTATTTTTAATAATTTCTTTATTTTGTTTCTTTGTTTTTGTGTCTCAACTCAAGTTTGTGATGTTTTCAACGTATATTCACTTTATAAATCATCAATTCTTCCATATATATATATATATATATATATGTACACACATATATGATAAACACTTACATATACGTGTATTTATTCTATTAGCTGTTAGTTTATATATAATATATAGTTAATCTCGAAATGGTACACCAGGACGCATTGGTATTGAAATATAGTTGTTAGTACTTAAACCGAAATGATCACCGAAATGAAATTTCAAACATTAGTTCGTATGCCAAGCACATGTGTGCATCAAAGTCGTAGAAGAAAGAAAATAACGCATTAGTCGGAGAGTAATATTAATAGTACGAGAGATTTTTAAATTACTCATCCATTAATAAGACTTGTAAGATAATTACAAAATAAGATTTGTTCATCGCCCAATTCAAATAACATTACATCATAAATTGTTGGTCGAAATAGAATAAACATCCGAGATTGACAAAAGATTATCAACTTAATGTGGATAAGCCCCCATGGCTATTCCTCGGGCTGCACGGGTCCTCCCTCCTCGAAGTAACTCTTCTAAGCTACATTTACATCAAAATCTACGGTTCCGTGGGACTACCACGGTGAGGTTTCAATGAAATCTCGATAAGTTAAAACCCATAACAACACTAACAATGTAAAACAATGACGATGAATATGAATGCATAAACTGTATGTAAATAAAACCTAAAACCACTTGTATCATAAGTATACCGAGGAACGAATCCTCTAAATAAAACGGCATAGCCATGAACCGTCATAAACCTTATCGAGCACTCAGGCCATTTGGATACACAAAACCATCTCATGTCATCATTACAACTTTTTTAAATTCTTACATAAAATATAATAAACAATTCAACTTTTTCCAATCTCAAAATAAAAATAATATTAAAAAAATTATATTCTAACAATATTTTATTCAACTTTCAACAAAACATCTAATCTCATCTCATATGAACTGCATAACCAAACAATGCCTCAGCATCCAAAAACATATCATATTATATCATATCATTTCCCAGACTTCAGGTAAAAAACGACACAAGGAATCACTCTACCCAATCAACACGGGGAATCTCTCAACCCGAACCAACATGTGGAATCTCTCCAACAAAACAATACAGGGAGTTACTCCACCCGATAGACACAGAGAGTCTTTTAACCCAAGCCAACTTGTGGAATCACTCCACCACTCACACCTATTTGGTTCATTAGCGTATGCCATCATGACTCCCCATCATAGGTCGTGTACACGCCTTGGCTCCCTTCGCCATATCATGGGTAGCGACCACGTGAAGGACTTCATAACAAGTGACGCATTCGTATCCAAGCACTGGCCTCCACTAGGAAAGATGCAATAGAGTCAACCTGAGAGTGTTACCATCTGTCCCAATCTCATTGTTGCCCGACGAAAATCCATGAGACGTTACTCAATTCTTAAGTGCTCCTGACTAACCAAAGAAGCTCCATAGAGATAATGCCCTTGGGGTTCATGATACATACACAGGCACCCATAACTCCTCTTGTGACCGATATATTAAGTACTTTGAAATCACATCATTAAAGTAGTCAGTAATTTTAATGAGAAAAACATGCACTTCCATGAAAGAAAGAGACTGATAAGTGGATGATGAATACCCTGAATATACCCACAGACATCTACCCCACATTACTAGCGTCATCGTATGAGTGAACCTACCTAACTAGAGAATGTATAATGAGAGTTGCATTGAAATTGTTGGCTTCCTTGTTGATGATGACCTCAAGCTTAGCATCTTTCTCGAAGTCCCCAGCAGAAAGATGAGATGAAGAGAGTGCGTAGTGAAATACTTAGAGATCTCGAAAGTAAGATGAAATCAGATGGTGAAATATATTTTATTACGGGCAGTGCTGCCAGTCATGGTTTTGACAGCCCTTGTTTTTTATTGGTTAAAGAAAAATCGTTGATCCCGTTGTCATTGTGTATGCTAGATTGAAAAATGGTAGAGACCGAGTAGATTGATGTGACAAGACTAGCATGTTGCTGCAATTTTCCTCAGAAACAGACACGTAGTCTGCCCCTTCTGAAAATCCCCCACTTGGCATTGAGCCTTACTTGTGTGGTTAGATATCATTGTTGGAGTACAGGCCTTGGTACATCACTTGTTACCATTTGAGCTCTTTCGTATTATCTCAAAACGTTCTTCTATACTATGTTGACTTTTGCTTGCCCTGAACTACTTCTGCGTTACATGTTGATCGCCTGACCGCCTTTGTTTCCTTTTACATTTGCCATTTTTATGTATCACTAGCGTGACTTTTGCTTGCCTGATATAGAACACGTATCCTTTGGTTGCCTTGATCGTTGGTCACCCTACGATGTATTCGGCTACACGTTGTTTGCCTGACTGCCTTCTTTCTGATTGTGTTTGCCTGCATGTGGGGAGTTCCTTCCTTTGAATTGGCACGATCCTCACAATTAGTTAGGTAGACTACAAGACCATCCTTAAACTTGCCCATTTTATTAGTCAAAATGAGATAGATAAGGTTTTTAACAAAGTAAATAGAAAATATTCCGTATTTTAATTAAAGGGAGGCTGTGGGGAGAATTATTGTTGGAATTTTAACCGACCGCTTGGCCAAAGTTAACATATGGCTTTTTTGCTCAAAGCTCTACAAGGGATGTTGCATGCTCAAATCACATTTTCACCAATCAAAACTCTATAAAAAATTACCCAAAACATACCAATTTAAACTAGACTCAAATAGAAACAAAATATATGCAGGAAGTTTCATGAGAATAGACATACAAAGGGCTAGAAAATGCAAGGCAACAACAGCCAGAATACTTCAACAACAACAGAGTTATTTAGGAAAAAATGATTGTAGAGAGACCTCAATTCAAAATACTTCAAACTACAATATTAATAATGGCAGGAGTTTGTAGCACTACATATGTTGCCTATTGATTATTTATTAAATTTCATTTATTGTAGGGGATTGTTTAAGTATGACACTCGATGCTCGCCCCTTCTAATTGTTTGCTTCATCCACTAATATCTTTCTTATCTCTTTATTTTATTTTTGTCTCGTTTTGCACAGATTTTTCACCAAGAGACAAGTGGCATTCTCACAACTATATGCAATCATTCTTTTTATTGCTCTTGTATCTCAATGTGGACAGATTCTTCTTGTCCAATAAGTTTCTCATTTGTTGTTGCACATTCTCAGGGTGTGGGTGTGTACATTTGCCCTGTGTATACATATCCTAGCACAATCTCTTGAATGCCCACTGCATGCATGCTAATGACGGGTGTGGAAGATGTCAATCCATGGGTTTCGGACTTAATGAGGCTCTTTAGATTTGAGTGCTACTATATTAATCGTTGTTATTTTACTCATTATGAATTGCTATGTGCAGATTGTTAATGAATACATAAGTGGCATTCTCACAACTATCTTCAATTATTCTATTCATTGCTCTTGTATCTCATTGTAGATGTGATTATTGGATAAAATCATCGAAAAAGTGCATGTTATGAATTATAACAAGTAAAAAAAGTGCATGTCATAAATTATGAAATTTAAAACAAACTATATTTTATTTGATTACGAATAAGAGAGTTCATCCGGACCGAGTTTTTTCCTAGTCCGATTCGTTCAAGTTATGGTTTTCAACTTGAGTTAGAACTCGCATTGTAAAATTTGGACCTACCTGGTCCGGGTATGAAACTCGGGTTTCGGGTTTTAAATATTGTACCCAAGTTTCTATATATATATATATAAATCTTTAGCCTTACAGGTCCCCCCACCCTACGATCTCTCAGTCTCTTTATCTTCTAGAAATCAAAACCCTAGCCTTCAGAGTTTTCATCGTCCTCTCTCTGTCTCTCCTTCCTTGAAGCCCTAGCCCAGCCAACAGATAACAACTATTCTTGGGACTTTGGTAATAGCCCAACTTCTTCCAATCTCTTTCTTGTACGACAAAACATGATTTTCATCTGAACTTGCACTTTTCTTGTTTTTGGTTTAAGAGCACTGGAGATTGAGAGTGGTGGTTTCGTTAAGCTCAAGACCCACAAACACATGATTTTTGTTCATGGTTGTGGGTACATTAACTTAAATACATGTGTGATTACACAGTGTTAATTTATTTATGTGCCCATTTCCCGTTTGTTCTTATTTGTTTTGGTTTGGTTTGGCATCCATATGAATATAATTATTTATCCTCAATTTCATCAAAAACTTTCTAAGCTATTGATAATATGTGGGTCTAACTTGGTTTAACAAGCTTAATATATTGTTCAAGTGAAATGGCAGGAGTTGGTAAGAATACGTTTTTCTCCTTCAGGAGTAGGAGTATCACCAATTCACTAGAAGCAAGCATCTGCTATTAGAGGACCATACAGAAAGTTTATTACATTAGGGTAATATGAGCCCTCTCAAACAATATTCACTACTCTAGTCTCAAAATGGTCAAGAAATTAAAAGCAAGTGAATAACTTCTCACCGGTTGAACTGATCTCCCCCAATAAATTACACCCTCCAATGGAGGTGTGCCATGTAGACACCACATATTAGCAACCGTGTGACCGCACTGTAGAGGCACAAAATTTCACACTCTCCCATAGAGCGAAACCCCTCCCTCCCTACCTCTCTCTCTCTCTCTCTCTCTCCTCCAGGAAACCCCCTCGACTGAAACCCTCCCTCCCTCCCTCCTCTTTCTCTCCCAGGAAACCCACGAGAATTGCGAACAAGAAGTGGCAGATCATGGAAAAAAATGGCAAGCCTTGGCATTATCTCACGCTTGTTGGGTTCTTTTATTTATTTTTGGTTAGAGGCAAGTTTATATAATGAAAACTTCACTTACACAATTCATAACCTTAATACAAATAAAGGGAACTAGAGGTGAATCTTTTCCACTGTGAAAGTCTAACATACAAGGTGGAATAGAGATAAGAGGGACGCAACCATACAATTTGGTTGATGTTGCCCACTGCGTAATTGAATGCGCACATCGATTATAGTATCGTTGTATTTTCCTTAGGCTCCAAATTTCGGAGGAATTAAGGAGAAATTTGGTGTCTCTTGCTATTGGTTGGATGGACCAGTCCATAGCTTTTTCAGGATCCTCAGCTGCATCTATAGCAATTTGGGAATCACCAGCAATGACAATATGCTTGATAGACCTGGCAATTGCTTCTTTGATGCCTTCATACAGTGTTATGGCCTCACCTTGGCTCGGATTAGTACTTTTGATAGAACCTGGAGAACAAAAATTATGTCCCTTATTGCTAAAGAGCAAACTGTGCAATAGTACTGCAGTTGTTTTTTACCGCCACATCGAAGGTCATAACAGAGTGGCCCTTGGGAAACATCTTCCAATTCAAAGGTGTAATTAACTATTTATTGACCCATGCTTCCTTATGATCATTGAAGATTTTATGAACACTACTAATTACTCATCAACTTTTGGGGCAATGGAATCATGCACAATTCTGTTTCTCAAAAACCAAATACAGTCCATAGCAGTGACCGTAAAGAGTTGGAAATTATGAGTTTCACATGGAGGGATACTAAGACTGCTAGAGGGGGAGAGGACACATTCTATCCATCTAGCAATACCTTGATCCACAAATCTAGAAATATTTAAAGGCTAATGAGACTATCTCCATAGGACCCTTGAGAATGAGCAGTTAAGAAAAAAATGGGCAAGGGTTTCCTCTTCAATATTGCATATTGGACAAGAGATTTGGCTAGAATTTAAGGCTAAGCAGTTTTTCAAAAGATACTTGGTTGGGATGATATTTGATAAGTGTGATTTTTATGTGATTTTTATTACTCTTTTTATTTATGAAAAGTGTCATTTTTCCTTTCAATACTATTGATTTTATTTTATTTCTATATATTTTTCTTTATTTTCTTGGATTTGAAGGAATGAGAAGATTTAGTGCCAAATGAGAGCATTTTGGTACAAAAGAAGAGACTACGGATCCAGACCGATGAGACACAACGAGATCTGAAGAGAGCCGAGAAGATTTAGGAGAGGAGACTTGCGACCAGAAGGCACGGCCAGAATTCGCTACCAGAATTGGCAACAAGAGTTAGGCGATGAGTGATATATTACCTTATGGGCGAGAATACTTGTCGACAAGGCTCCGGGCGGTTAGATTGGGTGACCAGTCTAACCAACCAATTTAAAAGACCAACCTAAACGATATCGTGGGCAACTACTAGCAAAGGCGAGCAACTTTACCGCTCGGTAGGTTGGCGAGAGGGTTTTATCATCCCGGTCAGAAATCTTTCCTCTTGGTAGGCGAGGAGACCATTTATTTTCAACTCATACGGCATCTACTCTGTGGGACCCTTCCGAGTTCCGCAATCAATCTGCTGACCACCAAATCCTTCCAAACTCTGTAAATCAAGCCGCATATCATTGAATCTTCCATTTGAGATAATTTCGTTATTCTTAGGATAATTTTTTTATGTTAACATTTATTTTTAGAAATTATTTTCCCGATCTTTAGGCTAGATTGTAGCCACAATTATCTTGTTTTCGGATTTGAGTTTTGACATCTATTTAATTCCATCTTGTGGGATGAGAAGAGGAGAGGAGAGGAGAGAAGATTCTGAATTTTAGATTTCAATAGTCCAGAGTTTATCATTTAAATTTCTTTCAAGGAGGCGGATCTGGAGGGTAGAGGTGAGAGCCGCTGATGGGAACCAAGGTGGGCCTAGTCTTAAAGATATGTTGCAAGTTCCAGATGGGCCAAATACAAGTTCAAGGGCTTAAACGATGAAGATTATGCTTTGATTCATTTCATAAGCTATGGAAAGGGCAACAACTTGACTTATAGGCTTTGGACACTTGAAGGCTTTTAACTTATTTAATTAATTTCAAGGACCTATTTTATTTGCTTAGAATAATTGGGTTTATACCTATGTAAGGGCATGTTGGGAAAGTTATTATTTTATTGAACTAGGGTTAGGGTTACTGTAGCCGAGTTACTGTAGTGCCGTACTGTTCACTCAGGGGTATTTTTGGAAGATAGGGTTTTATTTTATCTAGGGTTTTAATTAGTTTTGGTTTAAATACTCTTTGTAGCCTCATTTTAGAGTTTATGAAGTTTATGAAATTTGATGAATTTATTCATTGTGAGTTGAGTTTTACTCCTCTTGATCTTAATTGAACTTTTAAACTTATCAAAGGTAAATCACAACCTTTGTGGCGTTCCTCCTTTGTAATCTGGGTTCTTGAGACGTGTTCTTCAACGGGTCTAGATTTTAATATAATCTAGGTTCTTGAAACGAGTTCTCATCGGGTCTAGGTTCTCCATCCATTGACTTGATTTTGGCTTTCTTGGGGAGTTTTCAAATTGATTGTGGGTTCAAGGGATTTCATTCCCGCGGGTTCATATCATTTGGTATTCAGAGCAAGGTTTCCAATCAGGTCTGATTCTATCTTTTAATTCTTGCATCCTTAAATTAATTCTAGGGCTTCATTGTTCTAGGGTTTCCAAAAAAAAAAAAAAAAAAAAAGAAACAAAAAGTAGGCTGCCGAAATTCTTAGGATTTTGGGTTTGGCTGAAATTTGCATCACCTAGGGTTTCAAAATTCTTGGGTTTCCATGCATCTCGACGTTTATCTGTTGCTTGGAGTGCCGTTCCATTGATTCTTTTCTACTTCATTGTCGTGCTTGGATTCAATTGCTTGATTTTCACAATTGAATATTGCTATTTGTGATTGAATTAGAGAAAAGAAAAGAAAAGAGAAGAAAGGAAAAGAAAAGAAAAGAAAAGAAAAGAAAGGAAAAGAAAAGAAAAGAAAATTCAAAAAAAAAAAAAAAAAGAAGAAGAAGAAGAGGAAGAAGAAGAAGAAAAGAGAAGGTAGCATATTCAAAGTTGATACATAGTTACAACAAAGAGAAAGAAAGTATTTATTGATTGAGTTATTATCATCATAGGAGCTGAATACAACTTGCTAGTTCGTGTCTTGTTTTATAATTACTCTTTCCTTCGTATAAATTCCTTGAGTCTCGTGTCATTTTATACATTCATTGTTTCTTTGATCTATATTACTGGTTGGAATAATACAAGGTTGTATTATCTTGATTTAGTTCAACTAGTTATAAAAGAACGAGTGAGAAAACTTTTGAGGTAAAAGGCAAGAGGGTGTGAGACTATTATCGGGAAAAGCCATTAAGAGTGAAACACGAGTGGAGTGCCATTATTTGAGTGTAAACACGTAAGGGAGTGTGTGAGGTTTTTCACTAACATTCTTTTTGTGCAGCATATTATGATGTCTCATAGAAGTGACTCATCACCAAACGGTGTGGCAGATAACTCATCTTTTGTGTTGCAAGCCATGCAACAACAGTTTGAGCGGTTGAACTTGGTGTTGGGTGAAGTGAGGGATAGGATGGATAATCAAGAAGAAATGATTAGAAATCTGCAAGGTGAGAGAGGTAGGATGCGACATGAGCCTTATATTGAGAATGGGTATGAGAAAGAAGAGTATGGTGAGTCTCTTGTTGCTAGGCGTGCACTCAATACCCAAATTAAGATGAATGATACAGAGCAGCAGAGTGAGAACGTCTTTCATATTAGATGCCACATCAACAACAAGGTATGTAGTATGGTCATTGATTTGAGGAGTTGTATTAATTTGGCTAGCACTACTTTAGTTGAGAAATTGAATTTTCGTACCTTGAAACACCCTAGACCATACATGTTGCAGTGGTTGAGTGATTGTGGAGAGGTTAGGGTAAATAAGCAAGTGCTAGTTTCTTTTTCAATTGGGAAATATCAGGATATGATCCTTTGTGATGTTGTGCCTATGCATGCTGGTCATATTTTGTTAGGGAAGCCATGGGAGTATGATAGGAATGTGATCCATGATGGGTTAAGGAACATGTACAGTTTTGAAAAGGATGGAAAAACAATCAAACTTGCTCCTTTAACTCCAACACATGTGCATGGGGACCAATTGAAATTGAAAAGTGAGGTTGCTCAAAAAAGAAAGGGTGAAAATGATAGTGATCAAAAAAGAAAAAGTGAAAAGGAGATTGAGCAAACAAGCAAGAGTGAAAGTGAGAATGAGCTGAAAATCAAGAGTGACGGTGAGAGTGAAAGTGAGATTGAGCTGAAAAGTAAGAGTGAAGATGAGATTGAGAAGAAAAGAAATAGTGAGACCGAAATGGAGAAAGAAAGAAAAATGAGAGAGAAAAAAGAAGAGGATGAGAATAAGACCTCAAGCACAAGAGAGAAAGAGTTGAAAAATAATTGTGAGGTCGAGAGTATAAAAAAAGATGAAAAAAAAGAGAGTGACAGAAAAAAAGAGAGTGAAAAGAAAAAGTGTGTGAAAGGGAAAAAGAGAGTGAAAAAGAAAAAGAAAAAGAGAGTGGAAAGAACAGAGAGTGTGAAGAAAGTGAGAGAAAAACAAAGAGAAAAGTGAGTTTTTATGCTAAAGCAAGTCTTAATCCTAACGAACTTAACGTATATTTGCCTAGTATTGTTGTCTCTTTGTTGCAGGGATATGAGGTCGTGTTTCCAAGTGGTGTATTTAGTGGATTGCCACCCATTAGGGAGATAGGGCACTACATAGATTTTGTGCCAGGTGCAACAATTCCTAACCGACCTTTCTTGGAAGAACATGAGTCATTGACACACTTAAAGGGACAAGGTAAGTTGTTGACTATAATGCGTGCTAAGCGGGAGGATTGTATCGAGACTTTTCCTCATGTATTCAAATACACACAAGGTATGGAAACTTTTGTGGTTGATGCTTTCGCAAGAATGTATGTACTTATCTTCATTTTAGATGCAAAATTGTTGAAACTTGAATCTGATAAGAAATTGCATTCTAATGATGATGACTTTGCTAGTGTGTATGGAACATGTGAGAAAGCATCGTTTGGTAAGTTCTATAAACTAGATTGGTACTTGTTTAGAAAGAATCGATTTTGTGTACCTACTAGTTTTAGGCGTAAGTTGCATGTGTGTGATGGACATGGTGGTTTGTGGGAATATCATTTGCCTTTCAATGACATGTTGCATGAACGTTTGTGGAAGTATCAATTGTCATTCATTGATGTGTTGCATGAATGTTTGAGGGAGAATCATTTGCCTTTCAATGACGTGTTGCATGAACGTTTGTGGAAGTATCAATTGTCATTCATTGACGTGCTGCATGAATGTTTGTGGAAGTATCATTTGTCATTCATTAACATGTTGCATGAACGTTTGTGGGAGTATCATTTGCCATACATTGACCTGTTGTATGAACGTTTGTGGGACTATCATTTGCCCTTCATTGAGTTTGCATGTATTTGGAGTAGTCATTCTGGTGTCAAGAAAATATTAGACATTTTGCATGAACATTTATGTTGGTCTAAGATGAAGAGAGATGTCAATTGTATTTGTGGTAGGTGCATTATATGCAGAAAGGCCAAATTTATACTTTTGCCATATGGGTTGCATACGCCCTTACCTATTCCTAGTGAGTCATGTGTAGATATATCTATAGACTTTGTTTTGGGGCTGCCTAGGAAAGAAAGGAGTAGAAATTCTATTTTTGTGGTTATAGATGGACTTATAGAGTTTGCATATAACAGAACCATGCATACTACCACTTTATATTCTCCTTTTGAAATTGTTTATAGACTTATTCTATTTACTCCTTTAGATTTAATGTCTTTATCTGTTGACAACAGGAGTAGCTTGGATGGATGTTCTCAAATTCTTGAACAAATTAATAACAATGCATATGAAATCAATGATAATGTTACTAACATTTTTCCCTTTGATCCAGGTGGAGATTCGAGGTCGAATCCTTTTGAGGAGAGGGGGAATGATGGGAACCAAGGTGGGCCTAGTCTTAAAGATATGTTGCAAGTTCCAGATGGGCCAAATACAAGTTCAAGGGCTTAAACGATGAAGATTATGCTTTGATTCATTTCATAAGCTATGGAAAGGGCAACAACTTGACTTATAGGCTTTGGACACTTGAAGGCTTTTAACTTATTTAATTAATTTCAAGGACCTATTTTATTTTCTTAGAATAATTGGGTTTATACCTATGTAAGGGCATGTTGGGAAAGTTATTATTTTATTGAACTAGGGTTAGGGTTACTATAGCCGAGTTACTGTAGCGCCGTACTGTTCACTCAGGGGTATTTTTGGAAGATGGAGTTTTATTTTACCTAGGGTTTTAATTAGTTTTGGTTTAAATACTCTTTGTAGCCTCATTTCAGAGTTTATGAAGTTTATGAAATTTGATGAATTTATTCATTGTGAGTTGAGTTTTACTCCTCTTGTTCTTAATTGAACTTATCAAAGGTAAATCACAACCTTTGTGGCGTTCCTCCTTTGTAATCTGGGTTCTTGAGACGTGTTCTTCAACGGGTCTAGATTTTAATATAATCTAGGTTCTTGAAACGAGTTCTCATCGGGTCTAGGTTCTCCATCCATTGACTTGATTTTGGCTTTCTTGGGGAGTTTTCAAATTGGCTGTGGGTTCAAGGGATTTCATTCCCGCGGGTTCATATCAGCCGCATGCTTCATCAACCGACTCCAACGAAGAACACTAGTTTTATTCTTATTCTTTTCAATTTCATTATGAACTAATTTTATTTTCTAGAGTTTTGATGTAGTCTAGCATTGTATACACAATTTATATTCTAAGTTATTTTATATTCAATATTTCCATGATTGAGTGTTTATTCCTTGTTCTTAATGCTTGTAATTTTCTAGCTAATTATTGTTCGATCTATTGAATCGCAATGAAACCGAGAGGTGATTTGTTATTAAAGCTCTAAGATTAAGCACCATTAGTTGAGCGAAAGTAGAGATACTTTACTGCGATTAGTGTGGTCTTCAAGAAAAATCCAAAGAACTAAATGAATCTTCAATTAGTTAAATTCACATAGAGATGTGTAGTTATTAATTGGAGATATTTTTAGTATTGTTTGAGAGAAAATATTGAATAGTTAATGGATTCTTATCATCAACTTGGGATAATTGAGATTCTATAATAAGGAAGAATAAATTGTGTGGGATTTGCTATATGAAATCAAACGCTCTAGATCTATTCTTATTATCTTTAAAATCTTAGTTTTAATGTTGTTTTCTTCAGTTTAATTTAGATAATCTATTCTTCAAATTTCAGTTTTCCAAATAGTAATTAATTTAGTAAATTTCAGTACTCAATAGCATAATTATTCCATGTGGGTTCGACATCCGTTTTCTTTAAAACACTTTACTACTTGTTACGATTCTATGCATTTGCAGATATTTTTCAGCACAACAAGCTTTTGGCGCTGTTAGTAAATTTTAGTAAATTGCAGATATGTTAAAACTTTCCAAGTGAAAAGTTTTAATCTATCTTGAATTTTCAACTTCTAGACTTTTTTCCAAATCTTGGTGGATAGGGAAGAGTGATAGTTACCCAAGTTGGAGATGATTTTAGCATAGGCTTCTTTGACAGAGAATTTCCCAGAAGCACTATTTCTTTTGAACCAGAGGAATCTTTTGAATCTCATGAACAGTAGTTTCATTGAAGAGAGTTTGAAGAAGAAGTAGGTTCCATCTTCTAGGTTCTTCTAGTGTTAACTCAGAAACCTTAAGGCTTGGGTCTTTTGGGATGGAGTCAGATTGCTCAATTGGAATGAAATTGGGTTGGGTAGGGATCCAAGGGTCAATCCAAACATGAGTTTTTGTGCTATTGTTGATCTGAAAGCAGGAGTTGGTTTTAAGAATGTCCCTCTAACTTAAAATCCCTTTCCAGATCCAAGAATAAGAGCTCATGAGTTTGACCTCTAGAAATGAAGAGTTTTTCAAATATTTAGTAGTCAATATCGATTTCCATATGGAGTTACTCCCATTCATTAGATGCCAACTTAATTTGCAAATGAGAGCTTTGTTAAATTTGGAGGTCAACTATAGGCCCAAGCCTCCTACTACTTTAGGCTGTCAAATAGATTTCCAGGCTTTTGGAGTAAAGTTATGAGTTTTAGTGGGGTTAAGACCCCACCAAAATTTCATAAAAGGTTGGTCAATACTTTTGGAGACTGATTTTGGGATCCAAAGGGTAGAGATGATATAAGAGGGGATGGCACTGGCAACAAATCTGATAAGGTAGTTCTTCCTGCTTGGGAAAACAGATTTTGATTTCCACGTTGAGAGTTTTTGTGAGATTTTGTCCTGGATTTCCTCAAAGAGGACCTTTTTTGAGTTTCTAAAAGTAAGAGGGAGACCAAGGTATTGTAGTATCGAATTAGCCACCTTGAAGTCAAGAATCTCTCTAACATTTCTTTTGGTCTGATAAGGGTGTTATTGCTAAACTAAATTGATGACTTTCCAGAGTGGACTTTTTGACCTAACCAAGAGGAATGTTTTTCAATACAAGAGAGAAAAGAGTGTGGATTCTAAGAGTTTTGGGACCACCTCTGCTAATGCTAATACCTTTTAGATTACCTCTGTGTTCTTCCTTATTGATGAGTCTAGAGAGAACTTCAAATCCTAGGATGAAAAGAAAGGGGGATAGGGGATCCCCCTGTCTTAGTCCTCTTGAGGGAAGCAAGAAACCTTTAGGACACCCATTAACAATGATAGAAAAGGTAATAGTGGAGATACACTTCTTTATCCAACTTACCCAGATAGGGGAGAAGCCTAAGCAGTTGAGAGTGTTTATGATGAAACCCCACTCCATATAGTCGAAGGCTTTCTCCATATCAATCTTGATTGCCATGGAGTGACTATTACCTTTCTTCTTCTTTAGGTGATGGAAGATTTCATGGGCTAGGATTGAGTTTTCATGAATCTGCCTACCAGGCACAAAGGCAGTTTGATGAGGGGAAATGATTTTTCCCAGAATGGATTTGAGTTTTGCTATGATTTTTTAGATGATTTTGTAGCAAACATTTGAAAGACTTATTGGTCTAAACTGGTGGACAGAATTTGGGTTCTTTGTTTGGGAATAAGAGTGATGTGGGTGTGATTTAGCTCTTTTAGTAATTTTCCATGAATAAAGGTGAGCCATCAGAAGGTAGCTTGCATAGGAAAATGTTATCTTGATCTGAGCTTTTTTGGTGAAATAAATCCTCCATCTCAGTAGAGATGTCAGGATTAAAGGAAGTGTAAGTGTTTTGGAAATGATTCAAGAAAAGAGATTCAATCTCAGAATGATCATTGGTCCATTGATTAGGGTTGGTTCTCAAACACTCAATAGTATTCTTTCTTCTTCTCATGGTGGAGGACATGTGAAAAAACTTTGTGTTTAAATCAATGAAGGTGAGCCATTGAATTCTAGATTTCTATCTCCATAGAGTTTCCTCTCTTCTTAACATCTCATTCAAATTAGCTCTAATGTCCCCTTCTAGCATATTTGTGTGATTAGAGGGGCTTGCAGATTGGAGAAGAGAAAGTGAGTGAGTAAGGTTTTTTATTGAGGTCTGAATATGCCCAAAACAGTTAATATTCCACACTTTCAAAGCTTTTTTGACCTCTTTGAGTTTTTTTGTCTAGGTAAAGCCAGGTGTTCCAACACAAGGAGTGTTCCAAGCTTTTTCAATAACAAGTTGACAAGAAGGGTCTCTGATCCAAAATTCCTCAAAATTAAAGGATTTGTGTTTCCCTCTACTACCTATGGTGTTTAAAATAATTGGGGTATGGTCAGAAGAAAGGATAGGGAAAGCTGGATTGAAGCATTTGGAAACATTGTAGTCCAAAGATGATTGGCCACACCCATATGTAATCTTTCTTTGATATTTCCCCAACCTTTCTTATTGTTGTTCCAAGTGAACTTAGGGCCAGAATAACCAACATCAACTAGGCCATTATCATCCATGAATTTCCTTAATCCACTCTTATAGGAGGAAGTAGCAAAGGGTTTCCCCCCATATTTTTCAGATTGACTCAAAATGGCGTTAAAATACCCCATTGACAGAATAGGGCCAGCAAACAAGTTAATGAGGTTATGCAAAGTGTTCCAAAATTTCTATTTCATTTGTTTAGCAATAGGGCAACATACAAGACTAATTAACCAATGAATATTCGAGTACACCAGCATAGCTATTATATTAGCATCACCATAAATAAGTTCCACATCTAGTTCTTGCTTCCACATAAACAAAATCCCACCCCATTTACTAGCAGGTGGGATACTTACAAACATAGCAAATCCAAGTCTATTAACTATACTACCAACATTGTCCATATTCGAGTCCTAATGTTTATCCTTAAACTTCGAATTGCACGGGACGAGCAATGCCCCTGCAATTCAAAGAGAGGAGCTTCATACTTGATTGGGTGGTAGTTTTGGCCCTGCCCCGTCGGCCTCATCATGAAGGAAAAAAAGTTGAAGGGTTTGAATTTGAGAGACATTATCGGATCTAATCTCTCATGTCCTCTGGTAAGGTGAAAATATGAGCTTTTTGACACCCCTGGCCACTGATTCCAGCCTTTTTACCTTCGCTGTTTTGACCAGGTTGGCTATTGGAATGTAGTCCTCATCAACTGGCTCCAACTTTAGATATACCCATTTAAGGGATTTTGGCTTCGAGATGAGGATATTTAGATCGGGAGGGTGTTTTAGGCTAGAGGAAAATGGAGAGTGGACGAAAAGAAAAGAAAGGAAAGGAAAGGAAAAGAAGAGGAGAAAAAGAAAAGAAATGAAAAGAAAATTAAAAAAAAAAAAGAAGAAAAGAAAATGTAGCATATTCAAAGGTTGCTACATAGTTACAATACAGAGAAATAAAAACATTTGTTAATTGAGCTTTATCATGAAAGGGGCTGAATACATGTTTCTAGTTGATATCTTGTTTTATAATTACTCTTTCCCTCGTATAAATTCCTTGAGTCTCGTGTCATTTTATTCCTTCCTTGTTTCTTGGATCTATATTACTGGTTGAAATAATACAAAAAGAGTGAAAAACGAGTGAAATGCCATTATTCGAGTGTAAACATGTAAGGGAGTATGTGAGGTCGTCCGCTAATATTCTTTTTGTGCAGCACATTATGATGTCTCATAGGAGTGACTTATCACCAAAGGGGATGGTAGATAACTCATCCTTTGTTTTGCAAGCCATCCAACAACAGTTTGAGCGGTTGAACTTGGTGTTGGGTGAGGTGAGGGATAGGATGGATCATCAAGAAGCGGTAATTAGAAATCTACAAGTCAGGAGAGATAGGAGTAGACATGAGTCTTGTGTTGAAAATGGGTATGAGAATGAAGAGTATGGTGGTTCTATTGTTGTCAGGCGTGCACTCAATACACAAATTAAGATGGATCATACAGAGCAGCAGAACAAGAATATTTTTCATACTAGATGCCACATCAACAATAAAGTATGTAGTATGATCATTGATGGGAGGAGTTGTATTAATTTGGCTAGCTCTACTTTAGTTGAGAAATTGAATTTACCTACCTTGAAACACCCTAGACCGTACAAGTTGCAGTGGTTGAGTGATTGTGGGGAGGTTAAGGTAAATAAGCAAGTGCTAGTTTCTTTTTCATTTGGAAAATACCAGGATGTTGTGTTTTGTGATATAGTGCTTATGCATGCTGGCCATATTTTGTTGGGGAAGCTATGACAGTATGATAGGAAGGTGATCCATGATGGGTTAAGGAACATGTACAGTTTTGAAAAAGGATGGAAAAATAATCAAACTTACTCCTTTAACTCCAACACAGGTCCATGGGGGCCAACTAAAGCATAAAGGTGAGGTGGCTCAAAAAAGAAAAATTGAAAATGAGAGTGATAAAAAAAGAAAGAGTGAAAGTGAGAGTGATCGAAAAAGAAAAAGTAAAAAAGAGATTGAGCTAAAAAGCAAAAGTAAATGTGAGATTGAGAAAAATAGAAATAGTGAGGCTGAAAAGGAGAGAGAGAAAAATGAGAGAGAAAAAAGATGAGGGTGAAGTTGAAACCTCAAGAAAAAGAGAGAATGAGTTGCAAATCAATTGTGAGGTCGAGAGTTCAAAAAAAGATGAAGAAAAAGACGGTGACAAAAAAAAAAGTGAAAAGAAAAAGTGAGTGAAAGGGAAAAAGATATTGAAAAAAGAAAAAGCGAGTGGAAAGAAAAGATAGAGTGAAGAAAGCGAGAGAAAAAATAATGAGAAAAGTGAGTTTTTATACTAAGGCGAGTCTTAATACTAACGAACTTGACGTATCTTTGTCTAGTGTTGTTGTCTCTTTGTTGCAGGGATATGAGGTCGTGTATCCTAGCAGTGTGTAATACCCAGCTCCTTCTTCTTACGTACGCTTCTCTCTTTCTGACGTATGTTTCGTCTTGATGACGTAAGCAAATCCTGAAGGTAGAGATTATGTGATCATCTGCCTTTCTCATTAGCGACTGCGAGTCACGTTATGCATGCCGAACCATGATGGCGTGTCTCGAAAGATATCGTGCGACTTCTAGGGCACGCCCAGTGTTTTAAATATGCTGGAAATATTTATAAGGAGTATTTCCATCATTATTGAATTAAGATTTGATCTTAAATATGACAATCATAATATTATTGAAGAGCTCCAAAAATATTATAATTGCCCGAAATCATTTTAATATTATTATTAAAATGATTTCAATTATTTAAGATATTATGAGATTTAAATTATGTTGAGAACTTTTATTAATTAAATGGTTTAACCCTTTTAAATATGTTAAGTGAGACTTTATCATTCTATTAATGATGAAGAATATTATTTTATAAACTAAAGTTAGTTTAAAATAATATTTACCTTAATTCCTCTAAGTGCTTTTAATTAAGTTAATGTTTTACGCATATTCAAATCAGTATTTTAATTCCTCGTCGTTAGATCGTTGTGTAGATCCTCAGACGAAAGGACTGGGTTAAATACCCAGACCCCTATCTTTCCCTCTCATTTTCCCCGTAACCCTCTCTCTCCTCCCTCTCTCATTCGGCGTACAACGTACGCAGCACTCCTCCCTCCCCATCGAAGCTTCCAAAGGACAACCCGGCGCCACTGTGCGCCACCAGTCATCACCGCCGGCACCAACGGCTTGCTCTCACTCCAGCGAGCCTCCCTAGCTCAGCCCCTCTCTCTCACGCTCTCCATTTCTCCATTTCGGAAGCACACAGCCCAAACGGGCTTGTGCGCGTAGCGCTGCCGTGCGCCGCCCAAAGGCTCCACCGCTCCCACGACGAGCTCCTCTCCCACCGGCCATCATCCTCCACCGAAGCCAGTCCCTATGAAGTAGTCCTCCCCCTCTTTCCACGACAAGTACCCGAAATGGGTCTCTAGCCCATTTCCCACCGTGCGCCGCCGTACGCAGCCACCCACGACCACCATGTGATGCCATGGACCTCCTCTCCCTTTCCCCGAGCTCCTCCATGTGACCCATGGCCAGAAACCCGAGGCTCTACCTCACGGCTTCTCTCCCTCTCACGCACGGGTTGCACACCGTGCACCACCATGCGCTGCCACCCATGGCTGATGATCGCCATGTCCAGCCTCCTCAGGCCGCCAGCAAGCCAACCCAACCTCCCACGGCCCCGATCTGCCACCCACGAGAACACACTCTCTCTCACTCTCCCATGGCTTCTCCTCCACGGTATGGCCAGATCCGCCACCATGAGCCACCGTGGCGCCACCTCGATGCCACCACGAGATTCACCGCACCTCCCTTAGCCAAGCCCTAGGTCCAAGCCACCACTTTATGTGGTGGGTAACCACTGCACGTGATGGACAGTCACTGCGTGTGATTGACCGCCACTGTACATGGCTAGATCCGCCGTGTTATGCCCCTTGCCATCATCACAAGGCCATCACGAGTCCTTCCAAGACCACACCTAGCTATCCAAACGCCTAAACAGTTAACGTACGTGGGTCAGCCGCCACGTACAACACTGTCGACATCATCGGCTATGACGGTCAACGAGCAACGCACGGGTTATCCCGTCGATGGTATAACTCTCTATCCCTCGTTAATTATGTTAGATATTGATTAGTTGACTAGGTTGTGGACAGTGCTGTTAGTATTAGTGGAGTTGTGGTATTGTGATGTGGTGTTGTGTGATGAAGTGTTGGGCATTCTGTGTAGTGAAGTGTTGGGCTTATCTGTAATATGGAGGTGCATTGTGCCGTGTAGTGTGCTGTGAAGTGTTGGGCGTATTGTGAAGTGTTGTGGACTGTACTGTGTAATGCAGTTGTGTGGCATGTGTTGTATGGATGGCGTGGCGTTGTGTGGAATGGGAAGAGTACACACTGGGTGTACTTTGTATGTGGCGTAATGTGAGACAATGAGAGTATATGTAAAATATACCCTCCTGGCATATGGTAGAACGGGATGAGTACACGGAGAAGTGTACTCTGTGGATAGTGCGTGTAAAAGGAGTACATGTGGAATGTACTCCATGTGGTGGATTGATGTACCATATGGCGTGTATGCCATAATGGTGATGTGGCGTGGTATATGTGGAACGGGAAGAGTACATGCTGAGTGTACTCTGTGTGGGGTATAATATATGAAGGGGATATATGTGGAATGTACTCCATACGGCGAGTATGCCGTAGTGGTGATGTGCTGAAAGTGCATGGAATATACGCGGAGTGTATTTCATGTAATGGAGCAATGCACCATATAGCAAGATGCCATAATGGTGATGTGTTGTGTTGTATATGTAGGGAGTACAAATGGAATGTACTCCATGTGATGGTGAGATGCACCATATGGCGGGTACGCCATACTGGTGACATGCCGTGATGTGTATGAAGGGAGTATGCGATGGGTGTACTCTATGTGGGGTATAGTATATGTGAGGAGTACACGTAGAGTGTACTCTATATGGTGGATTGATGTACCATATGGCAGGTATGCCATAATGGTGATGTGGCGTGTTGTATATGTGGGGAGTACATGTGGAATGTACTCCATGAGATGGTGAGACCATATGGCGTGTATGCCATAGTGGTGATGTGGCGTAACATGCATGGAGTATATACAGAGTGTATTTTATGTAGTGGAGCGATGTACCATATGGCGGGTATGCCATAGTGGTGATATGGTGTGTATGGATGGAGTACATATGGAATGTACTCCATATGATGGGTGATGCACCATATGGCTTTTAGGCCATAGTGGTGATGGAGCGTATGTAAAGGGAGTACGAGTGGAACGTACTCCATGTGATGGATTGATGTACCATATGACAGGTATGCCATAATGGTGATGTGGTATGTATGAAGGGAGTACACATGGAGTGTACTTCATGTAGCAGCGACACTCCGTGTGGCGTGTCGTAGAGATAAGGATGGTTACGTGATTGATGGGCGTGAAACGTGATGGATAGTATCGGGAACTGTGGAACAGTGTCTCGAAGTAGTTATGGCATAGCCTATAGTCCGAGGTGGTCACTGTTATGGACTTATGGCTAGGAGTATGCGTGAAGTATCAGAGCAAGTATAAGAGTGCGCAGCGGAAGCATGACTGAGGAATGTCACGAAGTGACATTGACTACTGACAGCCGTGCTTGTGATGGGTGAAGTAGTGAAATAAATATAAGAGTACGTAGCGGAAGTATGACTGGACAACGTCACGAAGTGATGCAGTTATTGGAAGTCATGCTTATGATGGGTGAAGTGTTAAAGTGTAGAAATGGCGTAACGGTAACGTGACGAGATGTCACGATGTGACGGGAGTACGTGAGAAACCGTACTCGTGATGAGTCAGGAGTGATGTTGTAGAATGCTAGGTAACACGACAAGGTCACAATGTAGCACTGGAGCAATCTCGGGCTATATAACGTGACATGAAACGTAGTTATGAATGAAGTCTTGTCGTGTTAAGTGTTGGGATGAACTGTCAAAAGGGACGGGTAGCATGAGGCGTCATGCTAACTGGGTTAAGAGAATGTGGTATCGGAGTATGGCCCTTGTCCCTCGAAGCTGGTGATCAACGTGTTATATATGTTGATCTTAGGTGATAAGGGGTAGAGTACATGTGTAGTTTGGTTAGACATGTGCCGGATGGATTCACCATATGTAATGGGTAATCTATCCTGAGTATAGTTACATGGTGCTTAAGCCTCAGAGTTGGCTTAGAGCCGTATGGCTTGTCTGGATGGGAATGAGGATTTGTATGGGCTAAGATTCATGAAGAAAGTGACGGGTGTACTGTCTAAGGACGGGATGCGTGACTTAGTTGGTTTGAGTCATGCTTCGGAATGAGGTTAATGAGAAGAATGAGACAGAAGCCTTAGTGTCTTAATCCTAAGGTGAATCATGAGTTCACTTTAGTTGATGAGCACTCGAGGCAAGACATGAGTTGGGAGATGGGGTGACCGTAATGGGTCCCCGAAGGTTTTAACATAGTAAGGAACACGTAAGAACACGGGATAGAAGGAGAATGTTCCAAGTATAGCATAGTTCTATTTATAGTTTAAGTTACTTATGTACTAGATAGAGAATGATATTAAAGTTATGTGTATGCATGTAGGTTGCCATCTGACAAGCATGAATGGACTGCATGACATGCAAGTAGCATGGAGTCCAGGTAAGTGTTACGTTCATACTCTTCTAGAGTTTTCAAAGATAAAGAAACGCTTTTCCTTTAAGATGCTCACGAAAAGAAATGAAAGACGTTTTAAGAAAGAAAATGTTAATCGTTAAAAGGTGTAAGTATGTATAGCCCCTCCTTGGCAGCCCCTTTTTACGCAACCAAAGTATTAATTGCATGCATGTGAATGAATGACTATACGCTGTATCTATTGTATGTATTTTCTAAGAAAATCCATAAACCGATGAAGATGCATGAAGGGCATGACAATGGATGCTTTTGTGAATCCTACGAACTGACGCTCTCATGTGCGCCACAAGGTGACTCTCGTTGATGCAATGAGAGACGACGTTCAAAGGTGACGCTTATGGGATGCCATGAAAGCTAACGTTTAAGCCCATGTATGTTCTTAAATGAAGTTTTCCACGAACGAACTATTAAAGAAAAGATAGAACTGAAATGAACTAAAAGACGAAAAGACCATTTTCGGGCTTACGCTCCAAACGATATTTTCTCACGAAAAGAAATGTTTTCTCATGAAAAGAAAGGACTGTAAATGAAAGAAAGAACCGAACGAAAGCGTCAGCTCTTTCGAGCTGACATAAACGAACGAATGCATGAATGAAAAACAAGAAAGAAGAAATGAAAGTATGAATGTATGAAGATACGTAACGGCCACATGACTGAAATGAAAGGGTACCAACGAATGGGCAGATTGCAATGCCAGGTAAGTAGTACTAGAAGTGCACCCAGTGATGCTCCCTATGAAAAGGGATTCTCCACCCGTGGCCACGAGGGAATCTGGGTCCAAAGGAAGACCGCTAACCCCATACACAAGGGGCGCAACAATGTGTACTGGCCTATGAAAGTGATAAGAACGAATGTATGCACGCATGTACGAACGCACGAATGCATGAATCTTTAAGAAATGAAGGTACTGACGGGGGACACGTTTTTAAAGAAAGGAAAGTTTTTTGAAAGAAAAGTTCCGTCTAGTGACGTTTTCAAAAGAACGCACGTAAACATGCACGAACTCTTGCAGAAATGAAGGCACTGAAGGGAGAAACGTTTTACGAAAAGGAAGCCCATGTTTAAAAGAGAAAAATCCCGTCCAGTGAAGTTTTCAAACGAATGCACGCAAGCACGCACGTAATAGTATGTACGAATGATGAATGCATGAATGAAAACCTATATTATTATATATTTTTAACGGTATGAAGTAATGCTTACGAGTCTTCGACTCATTTTAATTTTTATGTATGTCCCTCCCCCTCACAGGAACTGCACGATCAGGACGGACACAGCCCATGGGGAAGAGCACGGAAGTCTAGGCACGAGTTTTAAACGTACGAGACCTTTTTATTATAAGATTTATGTTTTTCCCTATAAACCTCTTTTATGATAAAAGCACATTTTAAATTATGAACGTGGAGTCTTGCACCCTGGGTATGCAAGTGAAAAAGTTTTAAATCGGACGGTAATTCCTGTCGTCCTTTTTATAAAAATATTTTAGAAAAAGTCCCACCACAAGGACGGGCGTTACACAGTGTGTTTAGTGGGTTGCCACCTATTAGGGAGATAGAGCACTACATTGATTTTGTGCCAGGTGCGACAATTCCTACTCGATCTTTTTTTGAAGAACATGAGTCCTTGATACACTTGAAGGGATAATGTAAGTTATTGACTAGAATGCATGCTAAGTGGGAGGACTATATTGAGACTTTTCCTCATGTAATCAAATACACACATGGTGAGGAAGATTTTGTGGTTAATGCATTAGCAAGAAGGTATGTCCTTATCTTTATTTTAAATGCAAAGTTATTAAGATTTGAATATGATCAGAAATTGCATGCTAATGACGATGACTTTGCTAATGTGTATGGAACATGTGAGAAAACATCGTTTGGTAAGTTCAATAAACTAGATTGATATTTGTTTAGAGAGAATAGACTTTGTGTGCCTACTAGTTTTATGCGTAAGTTGCTTTTGTGTGATATACATGGTGATTTGTTGGGTAACTTTGGTGTAGTGAAGACTTTAGATGTGTTGCATGAACGTTTGTGGGAGTATCATTTGTCATTCATTGACATGTTGGATAAACGTTTGTGGGAGTATCGTTTGTCATTTATTAATGTGTTGCATGAGTGTTTGTGGGAGTATTGTTTGTCATTCATTGAGTTTGCATATAATTGGAGTAGTTATTTTGGTGTAAGGAAAACTTTAGACGTGTTTCATGAACGTTTGTGGGAGTGTCATTTTCCATTCATTGAATTGTTATATGGACGTTTGCGGGAGTATCATTTGCCCTTATTAGAGTTTGCATATAATAGGACCATACATACTACTATTTCTTATTCTTCTTTTGAAGTTGTTTATGGTTTTAATCCACTTACTCCTTTAGCTTTGATACTTTTGCTTGTTGATGACTGTATTAACTTGGATAGACTTTTCAAAATTCTTGAAAAAATTAATGAAAATTCATATCAAGTGGATCTTTCAGGTAATTATCATATTTCTGCTACTTTCAATGTTTCTGATTTTTTTCCCTTTGATCAAGGTGGAGATTCGAGGTCGAATCCTTTTGAGTAGAGGGGGAATAATGGACACCGAGCTGGACCAAATCTTAAAGATCTCTTGCAAGTTTCAGATGGGGCAATTACAAGATCAAGAGCTAAAAGTGCAAGGAAGCAATGCAAGGATTGGTACAATTCACTTGGGACGAGTCTAGCAAGAGCCGAATATTCAAGATGGGCTTGAGAGAAGGAGATTCAGTAATCATCCACTTGATACAAGCTATGGAAGAGTGCAACATAAATTATGGCCTATTATTATGTTTATGTGATTGAAGGCCTTGAACTTGTTTAATTTATTAAATGTGCTTATTTTATTAGTTATAGGAATTAATCTAGAATAATGGGGTTTGAGGATATTTGGCCCACATATGTTTTATGTTTCATGATCTAGGCTTTCAAGAGAAGTTTTTAATGATAGTTTAGGGGTTGTTTTAATTTGCAGCTAGGGTTTAGCCGAATATTCAAGATGGGTTTGAGAGAAGGAGATTCAATGATCATCCACTTGATACAAGTTATGGAAGAGTCCAACATAAATTAGGGCCTATTATTATATTTATGTGATTGAAGGTCTTAAACTTGTTTAATTTATTAAATGAGCTTATTTTATTAGTTATAGGAATTAGTCTAGAATAATGGAGTTTGAGGATGTTTAGCCCACATATGTTTTATATTTTATGAACTAGGGTTTCAAGAGAAGTTTTTAAGGGTAGTTTAGGGGTTGTTTTAATTTGCAGCTAGGGTTTCTTCTGGGAAGGCCTTGTATTTTGCCAAAGGGTATTTTGGGAAAGGGTTTTATGTTAACCTAAGATTTTTGGGGAATTGAGATATACAAGTTACTATAGCCGAGTACTGTAGTCGTGCCACTATTCATCCAAGGGTATTTTTGAAAGAAAGGAGTTTATTTTTACTAGATTTTTAATTAGGTTTTGGTTTAAATACTCTTTGTAGCCTCATTTTAAGTAGTTTTGTTTTATAAAATTTGATAAATTTATTAATTGTGAGTTGAGTTTACTCCTCTTGTTCTTGATTGAACTTATCAAAGGTAAATCACAACCTTTGTGGCATTCTTCCTTGTAATCTGGGTTCTTGAGACAGATTCTTCAACGGGTCTAGATTTTGATATAATCTAGGTTCTTGAAATGAGTTCTCATCGGGTCTAGGTTCTCCATCCATTGACTTTATTTTGGCTTTCTTGGGTGAGCTTTTAAATTGATTATAGGTTCAAGGGATTTCATTCTCACGGGTTCATATCAATTCGACTTCAAGGGTTCCTTAAAAATCCTAAAATCTTTTTCCATAAAAATGGGTAGAAGCGTGTGTATTTCACCATTCTCGAAATCTTTATGAGATTTGAACCTCATTTTGAGTTGAGAAGGTGACTTGTGTGTTTAAGTTTAGAGGAAACTGATCCTTACCTTGTCTATTCTTGATGGTGGTGAAATCCTCTCTTAAAAAGGAATCCTCCTCGTTTGGTTGGAAAGAAAGTGCGAGAATCTTCAAGTGAAGGTGTGAGAAGAATGTGGAGAAGTTGAGAACACATGCAAAACTCGAAAAATGACCAAGAAGAAAGTCTTGGGCGTGTGGCTCTCTTCCTCTTTTATAGAACTTTCCTTAATCCCTCATTGGTTGCTTGAAGTCCATTGCATGTAAGACAAGTGGCCTTTCCCTCTTCCTTCTTCTCTAGCTGAAAATGACCCTTGGTGTTCCCCACCTTTGGATTGCATTGGGAAGACAAAAAGGCTTGGGTGGCGTGTGGGTCCTTCCTTTAGCCAAAATCCTCCTCTTCCTTCTATTTCCCTTCCAATTCTCAACTAGGTGCATCGTACATTAGGGCAAAGAGGTGAAACTACTCCATGTCTCTTCCTTTTCCCAAGAGATAAACTTTGCATTAGTGACACATGGTATAGGCGTGTGCCATGCCCTTGCCGTCCACTCTCTCTTCCACTTCCCAAGTTGATGCTTCATCTCTTAGTGCTCCTTCCCTAGGTGACTCCTCATGTGCCATTGGTCTAAAGATAACTTAAATGATAAGTGGCAAGTGAAGAGGAGCATTGGAAATGCGGTAGCCAAAATTCTAGGGGCATATTTGTCCTTTGATACAAGAGTCCCTTCATCTAATCTTCTAGAAGGTTAATGCATGCTTGACACTTGGCAAAGTCTGACAAAATCCGAAATCCCATGTGCCCCTTTCGGTTTCCCATGCATTTTTTCTAGAGAAACTTCCTTTCTCTTCCCTAGGCTTCCCTTTCCAAGAAATCTACCTTGGAACTTAAAATAAGGCCAAACAATGTTCTATGCGTGTGGGAAAATGGGTTGGCTGAAAATCCTTTAGTCTTCATAGGTTCCTTTTGTCCCTTGATTCTTCTAGAATGTTTCTAACATGTTGACAAGTGGCAAGTCTTTTAGGGTAGGCGTGTAAGCCACCTTTTGGTATTTTCCTACACTTCTTTCTCCCCCTTAGCCCACTATCAGGACCATATTCATAGTGCAACACATGCATGACGCATGGCACTAGTGACTAAGGTTTGGGTTATGGACCTAAAGCCATTGGGCCTGTGTTTCTAAATAGGGCCGAGAATTTCAAGGCATTCTAGGGCTACTCACCTCTTGGGCTTAAGTTACTAACTCAAAGACTCTAAGACCTTTCATAAATAACTAAGGCTCTTAAAATGCTGTGGCATCTAAGAATAAGTTCTATGGGCTATGCTTAGGCAAGCTCGGGTCATCATAGTGTTCAATAGCATACGCTTATTTATATACACGATGAATAGTTGACATTTTGCTCTCTATATCTTTGTGGAGTTGAGACATGCTTTAATCGTGAAGAGCGGAATGTTGATTTTGCTGCCCCTTGCCCTCGTGAGCTATTTGTATTTTTCTAGAATGTATGGTCTTTGGGTGCACAAACGGGGTACGACTTAATCGGTGGAGAGGCAGGTAAAGCTCGGCAGTACGTGTTGAATAATTATCGAGAGATTGATGACTATCTCAGGTATATCGATCCATACTTAGAATAATTTTAATTAATATATATTCGATTAAAGTAGTACTATATAGAATGTGTTCAAATATTCTATTCTTTTTACTTTTTACTTCTATAGAGTGAGTACATGGACAAACTTAGGACATAAGGCGTAGCGAATATAGAGGCGAGACACGAAAAAGAATTTTCAGGATGGTTTGAGCAACGTGTATGCATTTAAATGTCCCATAACATAGAATATTTGTAAACCATTTTAATTCTTAGTAACTTTTAATAATTTTGTTACTATTTCACTTGTTAGATTTTGGAACAATGTGCACATGATCTAGCATCAGTTTCTTCTGAATTGCATGCATTGGTCTGTGCTCCCTCGAATAGAGCACTTCGATACATTACATGCACGGTTAGAGGTTATAGGTTCCATATTATGAACCATGAATGTAATCGAAAGACGCAAAATTGTGGTGTGTTGGTCGAGGGAAGTCATGGAACAGAAGATATTGACTACTATGGCATCATACGTGAAATTATCGGATTGAAATACCTGGGTGGGAATGTGACATATGTTTTTAAATGTGATTGGTGGGATCTAGACGGTGGTCGGGTTTCGATACATAGGGATAGCCACTTTACGAGTGTCAATACTACATGTAAATGGTACGAAGATGATCCGTTCATATTGGCTTGTCAAGTGACTCAAGTCTATTACATGATTGATCCAATGAAAGGGGCCGATGAAGATAGTAGAGAGATAACTTGGTGAGTCGTAAAGAAGTTTGTTCCTCAGAATATTTATGATGTAGGATTAGTAGTGGATCACGATTGTAGTGGAGATGAAGATGACACTCCGATTATAGAGACCTACCAGGAAGATGGAGAGGATATTAATTATTTGTTGACCTTGGTGCACTCAAACTAATCCCCTTATGTAGAGATGACGTCCCACCCATACATTTTGACCCATCCGTGTTAGATGATAAATTAGTTGAAGATTTTGATGAATCAGAAGAATCAAAACAAGGAGAAGAAGAAGAGTCAGAAGAAGAAGTCGATGAAGAAGACGAAGAAGAAGATGATGATGAGAAAGGAGATTATTGAAATGTTATTGAAGGAAATTCTAAAACAAGCATGAAAAATACATGTGGAGATGAAGAATAAAAGTATTAAATGTTTTATTTACATAGGTGATGGTTGCTTACATTTTTCATAATTTCTTCTAATCTAATTCATTGAAAATATTAATGCTTTTCAATGATGCCACCAAAAAGATAACGAAGAAATGTGCCTCCTCCACCAAGTCTCGAATCGGTTGAGGACTCCCCAACTGAGAACTCCACTCCTGATCAAGTTGATACACAAGAGGCAGACAACTAGTCCACACCTACTAGTAAGAAAATTCTTGTTGATAATTAATTATATTTGAATACTTTGAGAGACTGGTTTTAATAATTTTAAATATATTAGCTGATGCTTTGTCACGTCGCGGTTGTGGCTTAACACATGGCCTGGCTCTAGAAAAAAATAGAAGGAACGGGAAAATCAAGGTCAACATTCCTAATAACTTCACTGGGGGTGTGGATAATAGTGCGGCATCGCTTTCGTCCTATGTTGGAACACTAGTCTGAGCTTATGCGTCATTTTATGTGCGGTCATGGTGAAATGTTCCGAATGAGGTTAAGAATCACATTCGAAGTTGTGTACTCATGAGTTTATACACCATAGTTTTTTTAAAGATGTTTTAATTTCATATTTTTGACGCAATTCACTTCTTATGATGAATTTGACCTAAATTTTGGTCGTAGTGAGGAAGTGCGAACTGTGAATGAGTTTATGGCTACAATATCTCGACGTCACAAGGCAGGATGTCATGACCACTTCAAGAAATTTAAGATGTTGGAAGAGGCTGCTCAGTCCCCTTTTCAAAAAATGAAGTTAGACGATTGGAGGAAGTGTTGGGATTTTTTCGCAAGCCCAAATTATCAGGTATTCTAAATTTATCCCCTGTAACTTATTTACATCTATATTTGTTTCATATATTATATTTAATATTATTAATTTCTCCTGCAGCACTTAAGTTCTATCAATGCACATAATAGAACGTCTTTGACCATCGGTTCAAGGTCATTCTAACGCCTTGTCGATAAAATGGTAATTAATAACTTGTTAAAATTCAGTCATTTTTATCATATTCTTTATTTAAGTACTGGCATGATTTTTTAAAATTACTAATGTGGCTTTGTTAGAAACGCGATGATCCTGAAAATTTCTCCCTCATTCATGTCTATGCTGCCACTCATACCGATGCGCATAGCGAGTGGATTGATCTTGTCGCTAAAGATAATTATGTATGTGAGGTCATTTTGTGTGAATAAATTATGCCAACATGTGAATAGATATTATGTTTACTTACTATTTCTTTTAATATGTTACTTATTGTGTGTTTTCTTCCTAATTGTAAGAAAAAATGATTGAGATGCAGTCATTCTCTGAATCTTCTCCTAGTGACATGCACATATTTACGCATGTCCTTAGGACCAAGTCTGGTTTGGTAAGAGGTTTGAGACGTTCTTTCAAGCGTGTCGGTTCATCCTCCACGACCTCGACTTCAGAAGTTAATAATCTTACCAAAGATTTGGACGCTGCACGCCAAGAAATTGAGCAGATAAAGTCGAGATAGCAAGAGTTGGAGGCTCTCTTATCGCGACAGTCCAATTTACAAACACGTTTGCAGGAGAGACAAAGATGCAAGAAGGAAAGAATATGCATTGAAGTTCAAGAACAAGTCCAGATGGAGATGTTAGTCCCAATGGAACGTGTTATGTCACTCTAGCAGGATCGCATTGTTCAAAACTTTTGTTTTCTAATTTTGCAACTCTATAAAACATTTTCATCAGATGATGCTATTAGTGGTGTAATATGATACAATTTGTATGCTTTTAATTTTAGGAAATAATTAGTTTTGATTGGTACGTTCAAATGTAAAGAAAAAACGTGCGAACATGGCTTTACGTTCAAAGCAATGTTCAAACATAATTACACCGACGTTCGATAAATACGTTCGAATGTAAGGCACTAGGTTCAAACATATATACTCCACAAACGTTCAAACTTATTTAGTTAATGTTCGAATGACTAAAAAAGATACGTTCGAAGAGACTGATTAACCATCCAAACGTTAAGTCTTTGACGTTCAAACAATTTCCCATTAACGTGAGAATGCGATATTCAAACGTCGTAGCACAAACGTTCGACGTTCAAACGTAAAAATAAAACGTGTGAATGTAAAATACCAAACGTTATATATTTATCGTTCGAATGCTAATCGGCCAGGTAAACGTTCAAACGTTATTCTGTACGTGTGAACGTTACTTTCTATGATGGAAATTGATTGTCACAAAAACTCTTAACGTTCAAAAGTTATATCTCACATAAGACTTCCAACCGTCACACAAAAAAAAAAAAAAAAAAAATTTTAGTGATGGTTGTATAGTAAACCTTCTCAAAATACTTTATGTGATGCCTTTTTGGTGACGGTCTCAAACTGTCATAAAAAAATTGTGACGGTTTGCTTATTTTTTGTGATGGTTTTGTCCGTCACAATAGATCAAATCTGTTGTAGTGATGTGTTCTTGGTTGTTTTGGTGGTCTTTTTTTTCCTATTTGGTTGTTATGGTGTCTTGGAGAAGGGAGAAAAACTAATTATTGGGTATTGTAGTTTTCATTTCAAAGGAGTCTGGACTTGATTGATTGAAATAATATGGCGTATTTGGATCTTTTATAATATTTTTCGTTTACATATTTATCTTTTAATAGAATAGTTATATGACACGTAGGTCTTTTTATTGGATAACTAGACCCTTGAGCTCTAGGCTTTAATTTTTTCACAGTAGTACCCTTGTTAACTTCTAGCTTTTTGCTCAATTTCTCGTGGAGTCAAATTCTCATCAGTACGAGTCAGGGGAATAGTCCCATGGCTTTACCGATCTGGGTCTAGTATGATAGACCCTATATTTTTTGTTTCTTCGATGGGAGGGAAAAGTGAATTACATTGTAGAGCCGACCCGTAGGCCTTCTATCTCCATGCAGCATTGCTCCGTCAGGCTTTCGCCCATTGCGGAAAATTCCCCACTGCTGCGCCAATTCCAATTTTAATTTGCCAGCTACTTGTTTTTAGAAGATAATCCTTCTAAGTATAGAAAATAATCCTTCAAGGACCATAACCATTTGGTATGTTAGTCCAAACTCTGTTCTAATCTTTTGATTTAGTGTCAAATTTAACATTCAGTTTAATAGTGTTGTACTTTCTGAAAAACAAAAATTGAAGTGTTTGCTGGAAAAGAAATTTTGTTCTTTTACAAGAGATCTTATCTACTTGTATCAAATTTTAATTTTCTCTCGTTCGGTGGTCCTGTACCCTACAGACCTGTGGAAGACCTCGTATTTGCTGTGGCTCGGTTTTTCCAGCTTGGTGGAACTTTCCAAAACTATCAATTTGACATAGTTCTATTTTCAAGTATCTTTTTTGTTTTCTGGGATAAAATTGAGTCTAAACTGAGACACATAAAATATGAAGTGCTGAATTAAATTTGTTGGTTACTCTTGGCTGCAGGATTCGACAATAGACCATTTGGCTGCATGTCTCTCTTCTCTCACTTGAAGTTACTATTTGGTGTGGAATTAAATAATTGATAGAAAACCATTCTAACTGATTTTGTAATTCATATTTTGTAATTTTATCTTTTGTAATGTGATGTGAAAATACCAAACAAGGAAATATGTAGTGAATATTGGATTTTTTTTTTCCTTTTACATGCATTTGGTTAAAAGGTACTCAGTTGTTTCTAACTTTAGTTAACTTTTATATAAAATTAGTTGTTTCTCAACATTATTTATTTCTTGAAAAACATTTCATAAAATATAGGACTTTATTTATAAAAATAAAAAGAAAAATCAGGTACAACCCGAAACTCGGATTTCTGAATTACAAAAATCCTGGGTTCCAGCCCAGATTTGAAACCTGAAACCGGGTACCCAGACCGGAACACAGGCCGTGAACAGTCGTAATTAAGATTAACATATGATCGTCAGAACTACAAAATATGACAAAAATAAATTATATAAAAGAAATAATAAAAAACTACGAAGATAATAATATTTTATCATTATATAAAATAATTTAGAAGGATAATCAATGTGGGAATAAGCTTTAAATGGATAGGCAATAGGCAAAATGTGATATTAGGCAAAGTTTGGGAAATGCTTCTCCCGATTCTAATTTCTTTTTTACTTAATGATGAAGTAAATGTTTTTAAATAATGTCGTAATTTTATTTTTTAAAATATTTAACAAGATGATATGGTGCCCATCACAAGATTAAAAAACAATACATAAAGAAAAAAAATTTAAAAAAGAAAAAAATGAAATGCGGGCAGTGTCGGGACCACTCTCAGTGGTCCTAGCACTTCCCTTGCCTGATATAATGCGGGGCATAGAGTACTCGAATCAAATGCTTTATCTCTACTATCTCTCCAATATGTTTATGTATATTCTTGATAGGAACTTTTATTTTCTTTTTTAATGGTTCTGGAATTAAATTGCGTGGGGTAAAGAAAAATAAAATATTAGTATTATAATCTTTATTATTATTCAGAGCTTGTGAAGGGACTGTTCGTTTGATTAGTACTCCAAAATTAAGCGTCCCGTCTACAATTACACCAAGTTTTTCCATTTCAATTTTCCCCCAATCATTTACCAAGGTTTCAAGAATTTAAAAATAAAGTCACAAAAACCAAAATAACTTTTCAAAAAAAAACTAAAAAATTCACATTCAAACAACATTTTGATTCTACGTCCTACGTCCCATTTTCACAAACCCTAATATAAAACATATTTCAAAAAGACTATTTGATGTAAGAATTAGAAACTGAAATGTAAAACCAGAGAAGAAAGGAGGAAGAAGGAGAAGAGCAGTGAGAGAATTTATTGGAAAGACTACTTTATTCCATTAGTGTCTTCTGCTATTGCAATACGCAGCTCCTTATGTACACAAAAGAAAAGCAACTTTAACCAACTAGAGAATAATCGAATATACAGCAAATCTGCACTGCTGCATAACTAACTCTACAATTACATAAATGTACATTACAACTCAGCTACAAGAAGGACTTTCTAGTAAATTAATAGCAACACTATTACAAACATGTGGTGCACTTGAAGATGCCAGTGTCTGCAGATTAGCTCCTGTGATGTTGTCATGAGCACCTTCTGATCCTTGATGATCTTGTGATTTGCGAGTAGTGATGCCATGTTGTGCATGCATCTCTAATACCCCCCTGCAAGATGGAGAATAGATATTCACTATTCCCATCTTGGACAAGTGAGAATAAAGGACATGGGAGGGTAGAGACTTGGTGAATATGTCAGCAAGCTGTGAATGGGTAGAAACATGAGCAGTTTTAATGCTCCCTTCTAGGATCTTATCCCTTATTAGGTGACAATCCACTTCTATGTGTTTTGTCCTTTCGTGAAAAACGGGGTTAGCTGCTATATGAAGAGCAGCTTGGTTGTCACAATACATGTCAGCAGCTTGAGGATGAGGAATGGAAAGATCAGAGAAAAGCTCCCTGAGCCAAGTGAATTCAGTGGAAAGAGATGCCATTGCACAATACTCTGCCTCAGCAGAGGATCTTGATACAATTGTTTGTTTCTTTGAGCGCCAAGAGATGAGGGATTTACCCAAGAAGATGCAATAGCCAGTTACAGACTTTCGGGTATCAGGGCATGAAGCCCAATCTGAGTCACAGTTGCCTTGAAGGTGAATGGAGGAAGTAGATGACAGTAGGATACCCTGACCTGGGGCATTTTTAAGATACCTTAAGACTTTATGAGCTGCAGCAAGATGAATGGTGGTAGGTTTGTCCATGAATTGGCTGAGAACTTGTGTAGGATAAGAGATATCTGGTCTGGTTAGGGTGAGGTAGAGTAGGCGACCAATAAGTTGTCGATAGGAGGTGGGATCAGCTAAGAAAGTTCCAGTGCTTTTGCTAAGCTTGTGATTTTGGTCCATTGGAAGTTTCAAAGGCTTAGAAGCCAAGTGACCCGAGTCAGCAAGAATATCCAGTGTGTATTTTCTTTGGCAAAGATGAATGCCTTTGGGGGATCTAGCAACTTCAATGCCAAGAAAATACCTCAATGGACCAAGGTCCTTTATTTTGAAATGGTGGTTCAGAAAACCTTTTAAGGCAGAAATGGATTCAAAGGAGTTGCTGGCAACTACTATGTCATCTACATAGACAAGTAGAACTGTGAATGTGGCACCATTGATGCAAGTAAAAAGGCTATAATCAGCCTTAGATTGTGTGAAGCCAAATTGAATTAAAGAGGTTGAAAATTTATCATACCACTGGCGTGAGGCTTGCTTAAGTCCATAGAGACTTCTAAGCAACCTGCATACTTGGCCTGGTTTCCCTTTGTGATAGCCAGGTGGCTTTCTCATATAAATCTCCTCTTTAAGTTCTCCATTTAGGAATGCATTGTTGACATCAAATTGGTGAAGATGCCACCCTTTAATCGCAGCTAAGGCAAGGATTGTTCTGACAGTGACAATTTTGACCACTGGTGAAAAGGTTTCATGATAGTCCAATCCTTCTTGTTGAGTGAACCCTTTGGCCACCAATCTGGCCTTCTTTCTCTCGACAGTGCCATTGGAATGGTACTTGGTTTTGTAGACATACTTGCATGCAATAGGGACTTTACCAGGGGGTAGATCAATAAGAACCCAAGTATGATTAAGCTCTAATGCATCAAGCTCAGTTTCCATTGCCTTACACCAATCTGGATCTTTGGCAGCTTGTTTGTATGTATGTGGATCATTGGTGGATGATATGGCAGTAGAAAACAAAGCAAAAGTGGGTGATAAATGTGCATAAGAAATGAGGATGATAAAGGAAAATGTATACCTGGTGAGGAAGATGCCATGTCCACAGATTGAGTAGGTGAGAAGGAAGTGACTTGCTGGCAATGAAAATCCTGAAGATATTGAGGAGCTCGCCTAGATCTGGTTGTCCTTCTAAAAGAAGGGTCATGAGCATGGTCTGTATTTGATGGAATGGAAGAGGAGGGGGTAGAGACTAGTGGTTCAGGAGTCATAGGTGATGGAGGGGAAATGTGTGGAGATAGAGGCAGAGTATTAATGGATGTAGGTGAAGGATGAGAGAAGGAAATGTTTGGCAGAATGAGGGAAAAAGGAGGAGATGAAGAATGAGATGACATATGAAAAGGGAAGATATGCTCATAGAATGTAACATCTCGAGAAATGAAAGTTGATTTGGTATTGAGATCAAGTAATTTGTAACCTTTTACCCCAAAGGGGTAACCAAGAAAAACACACTGCCTACCTCGAGGGTCAAATTTTTTTCTGTTTTGAGAAATGGTAGAGGCAAAACATAGGCATCCTAAGATTCTCATATGAGAGTATGTAGGAATGAATTAAACAAGAGTTCAAAAGGAGTTTTATTGGAGAGCAATGGAGTTGGAACTCGATTGATTATATAAGCTACAGTAAGGATGCAATCTGTCCAATATTGATTGGGAAGATTAGATTGAAGTTTGAGGGCTCGAGCTATGTTTAAGAGGTGCTGATGTTTCCTCTCAACAATCCCATTTTGTTGGGGGTTTCTACACAGGTTCTATGATGAATAATGCCTTGCTTATTGAAAAAATCCCTCATTTGAAACTCAATACCATTATCACTTCTAAGTATTTGAACTTTAGTGTGAAACTGAGTTGCTACTAAGCTACAAAATGCTTCAATGCATGATCTGGTATGAGATTTTGCTTTGAGAAGATAGATCCAAGTACTTCTAGAAAAGTCATCAACAATGGTTAAAAAATATTTGGAACCATCATAAGCTTCAACTGAGTTGGGTCCCCAGATATCACAGTGAATAAGTTCAAATATATGTTTGCTTTTATGAGTGCTAACTGGAAATGGAAGCTTATGATACTTTGCAAGTGGACAAACATGACAAGGGTTGGTAGCAGAAATAGTAAAAACATGATTCTTAATAGAAGGATCTTTGATTACATTCAACTTTGAAATGGGTGTATGCCCCATTCTACAATGCCAAATATCTGAAATGAGGTCAACATTTGTGGAAATAGTTGAAATAGAAATGGTTTTGTGTAAAGAAGCAGAAAAATGATCAGTGAGAGCTGTAGATGAAACTGGTGCAGCAAGTAAATGGTAGAGTCCATCTTTCATCTCACCCATGCCAATCGTGGTCCATGACAAAAGGTCCTGAATGAAGCAAAGTTGTGAAAGAAAAATAAAACAACAGGAAAGAGATGTGGTTAGTTGTTTGGCTGAAATTAAATTGAAATTAAAAGATGGCACACATAACACATTATGTAAAATTAAGGTGTTAGTGATTTGGATAGTGCCAATGTGAGTAACAGGTGCAGTATGTCCATTGGGAAGTTTAACAACAAAGGAAACTTGAGAGGTAATGGATGAAAAGAAGGAGGTGCTACAGATCATGTGATCTGTAGAACCAGTGTCAATAATCCAAGGTGAGTGTGTGGCTGTGTGATGTAGAGAAGTGAGACAAAAAGAGATACCATTCATGGTAGGAGGGTGGGTACAATCTGCTTGGACATGATTGATTGAATGATTGGCAATGGAAACTTCCTTGGGCTGTAATAGAGATAAAAGCTGCTGATACTGATCCTTGGTAAAATTGAATTTGTTATCTGATGGGTCCTCTGCCTCAAGTGAAGTCATGTTAGCAGATGGGAATCCAAGTGGCTTGGCCTTACCATGTAACTTGTGACCAGGTGGGTAGCCATGCAATTTGTAGCATTTGTCTGCTATGTGGCCAGTCATGTGACAATGAGCACAAACTGGGGCTTGTGCATTCCCTGCCTTGAAGCAATTGTCTAGAGAATGACCCTGAATTTTACAGTGAGTACAAAATGGCCTGTCACGTTTGGGTTGCTGAGTTGGTTTGGAAAAAGACTTATATGAGGAATAAGGTTGTCTGACAGCAAGGGCCATGGAATCTGGTGAAGGGATGCTAGAAAGCATGGTATGTTGCATCTCTTGTTGCTGGATCATGGAGAAAATTTTGTTTATTGGAGGCAATGGATCCAGTAGCATGATTTGGTCACGACTGATACTGTAAGAGTCGTTTAAGCCCATGAGGAATTGTATGACACAATCCCTCTGGTACCTATCAAGTAACACAGAAAGTTTGCCACATTTGCAATCGGGCATTGGATCATATATAAGGAGTTCATCCCATAGAGTTTTAATTTTGCCAAAATAAACACTAACTAGGTCATTTTCTTGTTGCAAACCTGTTAGAGACTTCTTGAGCTGAAAGATTCGATGCCCATTTTGTTGAGTGAATCGATCTTTGAGCTCATCCCATATTTGCTTAGCATCATCCACCAAGGCAATGTTGGATTTGAGAGTTGGATTGATTGAGTTGTGAAGCCATGACACAACTAAATCATTACATCTTTCCCAGGCTTCATAGAGAGGATCAGTAACTTTCTTTGGTTTGGACAGAGTGCCATTAATAAAACCTAGTTTATTTTTGGCACGAAGAGCTCTGCACATAGCTCTTGACCATGTGGTATAGTTATCTGTGGTAAGAAGGTCAGGGACCAAGGAAAAGGAAGGGTTATCCCCATTATCAAGTCGATAGGGGTTAGTAATGTCAATAAAATCCAGAAAAATGAAGTTGTTGGAAGTCTTTGAAGAAGTAGTCATTAAAAAGGAAAAAAAAACTCACTCTGTGGCTCTTGATACCATGTAAGAATTAGAAACTGAAATGTAAAACCAGAGAAGAAAGGAGGAAGAAGGAGAAGAGCAGTGAGAGAATTTGTTGGAAAGACTACTTTATTCCATTAGTGTCTTCTGCTATTGCAATACGCAGCTCCTTATGTACACAAAAGAAAAGCAACTTTAACCAACTAGAGAATAATCGAATATACAGCAAATCTGCACTGCTGCATAACTAACTCTACAATTACATAAATGTACATTACAACTTAGCTACAAGAAGGACTTTCTAGTAAATTAATAGCAACACTATTACAAACATGTGGTGCACTTGAAGATGCCAGTGTCTGCAGATTAGCTCCTGTGATGTTGTCATGAGCACTTTCTGATCCTTGATGATCTTGTGATTTGCGAGTAGTGATGCCATGTTGTGCATGCATCTCTAATATTTGAATTTTCTTATTAATAAATCCAATAAAAAAAAACACATCCAAAAACCTACGATTAGATCTCACAATTTTTATTTTTATTTTCAAAATTCGTACTATATAATTTGCAATCTTACGTACCCATCTACTTTTACAAAAACTAATATAAAATACATTTTACCACAAATATTGAGGTTCCACTTCACATAAAATAATTATATATATGCTCTCGATAATTAATAATGAAAAATATCTATTCATCATTCATCATTAGTCATTTAAATTCATCTTGGAAATTCGTTTGAATAGTGTAAATAAAGTTTGAACAATATTTCTGTTCGAACGGCTTCTTCATGGCTGGTCAATCGATACCAGTCTGTTCGACCAAATACACATAGAGAAACGTTCGAACAAATAAATTGATGATCGAACGCAAATAGTGAATTACCTGTTCGAACGTCGCGCAACTTTTTTTATTGTTCGAACTCTAACTTGTGATGTTCGAACATTTGTATCTGATTTATATATGTTCAAACGTTTTTTATTTTCATCATCATCTTATAATTAATGTGATATTAGATGACAGGTTCACAAGTGAAATATAATAAATAGTCTTTAATTATCTAATGTCATATCATGGGATGATGAGAGGATGATGAGAATTGAGATGATGAGAATTGAGATGATGAGTATCATTACTAGTTAATAATTTCATGATGTGAACATGCAAATATATATAATAACAATTAATGCTTCATCTAGAGCTCGTTGAAAAGATGGGATTTCTTTTGAATGATTAATACAATATCTACATATAAAAATGGCATCAGAAATTTGGTAAGAAATTAATTTATCATATATTACATTGATCAGTAAGGCTCGATTTGGATAATAAGATAAGATGAGATAGAAACTATTTTTATATCTAAACGGGACCTAATTAAAACAATCAACAAATCCTAACTAGCTAGATGCGCGCGCATGCATTAATGCATGCAGCATGCATGCTAGGTATTAATTACTTCTGTTTACTCTTTCTTCTAGAGTAACCTCTTGTTAGTTTCACTAAAACACCTGCATGCTCCCGGTAATAAGCGATCTAAATTCTATGCATATATGAGTCGCTTTCAATATATATTAACCAACAGATCCTAGAAAATGCCTAGCTATATGATTTTGACGAGTACTACTTCTATATATATATCATGAAGACATATCTCATGATATAACTGATTAGCTTTCTAACTTGTATAGAAAAATGCTCTAAAACCCTTATCATCACCATTGTTACTGAAAATGAATTAATGATAATTGAGAAATGATATTTGTAGTAATGACTCATTTTAAAAATGTGAGTAAATATGAGAGTACTTACATTATAAAATTAATTTTTCAATGGTAGACTTTACTTTTTTTAAGGAGTGCGTGTCGACATTTACACATTAATCTATAATTATAAGTAACATTACTCTATTAATTCTATATATTATGGCGTTAGTTTAACCAAATAGTAGATGGCGACTCCCTAAAATTAGGTCAACGAGCAAATAATAATCCAACTGCATGCAGGAGGCGTCTAACCCACGGCATATGAAGTGATTAATGAAACGAGTAGACATATAAAAAGTATATATGTTTCCGGACGGCCTGCTATTCAACCCAAATGCCCGCCATTCCAACGCGCAATCCCATTGGTAGGGTAAGGTCTTGATCTACCCTCGGTGGGGCGTGGGGTTCGCACCTGTACTCTCAATGACGAACAGTATTGTTTTCTTAATAAAGGGTGGGTTCGAATTCAGATTTTTATTTAGAAAACCGGACTATATGTCATCTGGTCATTAGATTTTTTATTTATATATATATATATACAGATGACACGTAATACTTTTTGTCACGAATGACATGGAAATTAGCGAGCATGCTCCCAATAATGTTTCCATTTGCTGATGTAAATGATTCCCATTACCGGCGGCCGATGGCTATTGAAATTAATAATTTTTTATTGTACAATTAATTAGGCTTTATTGGGTGGTCCACGTTTCCTTAATTTATTCGCCTTGTTGGCTTTTGATAGTCTTTGAAATATGATTAGGTCTCACAAGATTTGTGTAATAAATTAAAACCATACGGCCCAGAGAAGAGACAAACGATGCATAAACATGTATATATGTGTGTGTCTATATATATATATATAGAGAGAGAGAGAGAGAGGGAAAGAGAGAGAGAGAGGTTATATATATAGTCTAAGTTCAGGGTAATAATATAAGTACCCAAGATATTAAAGGGATATTTCTTGAAACTTGGGAGTTGGGAGGGATCCATCAGCGCGGCTGCTTTACCAGTAAAAACATTGCATATAATATGCAAGTAACTAATTATGAACAATAAGAATAATGATACATCAATAATTATTAATTTTTTTTTATTTAAAAAATGCTAAAGTTTTTTTTATTTAAATATTTCATTAATTTTACCAAAATTATATACTCTATTTAAATTAGAGTACTTGTAAATTATACCTATAGGTATATTATTAGTACTTGTACGATAAATGGAAAATGCTATGGGAAATTAGTAATATATATATATATATATATAGAACCATTTTTATATTTTTTTTACAACTTTGCTTGGAGTCCATTTTTGGAAAATGAAAATACTTTTATCATGGTAACAGAGCAATCTAATTGTTCTGGAACCAAATCCCTATTTTCTTCATCATGGAGAGAACCCTGGGGTCTTGCTTGTGACCGAACGATTAACTGATGAATACTATCATCCACGGGCGAGATCAATGTCGAAAGCCCTAAGTGCTTGAACAAAACAGGATTTATTACTGAAATCCTTAAGAAGCCAATTGATGAAGCTGATCATCCTCTCTGTTCAACGTGGGTTCGATGCAATAATATGGTGGTTTCATGGATCATAAACTCATTTGCTAAGAACATCGGTTCAAGCATCCTCCACATAGACAACGCAGCAGATATGTTGAAGGATAGATAACCGTTTGAGAATTTTTCAGTTAAGAAAAGACCAAACTATCCAAGCTAATGTATGGTTACATTCAGAAAATTATACTTCTAAGAAGTATTTTACGGTATTTTATAAAAATCATGTCTTCTATTTAAAATAGAGTTAATATAATTAAAACTTAAATCTTTAATTATATATTCTAGTTTTTTTAACTACAACATGACTCATCTGATCACTTCTATCCTATTCATGTACTGAAGTGATCACTTGTATATGCATGATCGATCTATAACCCTTGTATCAACTTATAATAATTCTTTTTAACTGATTAATAGTTATTAATGATATATATATATTAGGGTTCAAATATATATAGCAGTGACGCGCGTACATGTGAATTGGGTCCTGCACGTATTAATTCGTGCGTTGAGTGTCATCAAAAGTACATGATACCTATTTAAAGGCATCAACATGTATATGATCAAGGATTGTCTGATCATCATGAAGACCCGCGGTTTAATTTAATTCAGAGATAATAATGATTCAATTTCGGTACTCTCATTGATGAACATGCAAAATTAATTAGCAATTACCCTAATTAACTAAAATACTTGCTATATATACTCTCGGATCGAGAATATAATTAATTAACAGATCAGTAGTACTTGTTATTTCCATATATATTAGCTAGCTAGATAGTAGTGGTACTAATCTCGAAGATGCAGCATGTAATTAGCTAGATAGGCAGCTTGTTATTTTTATAAATGATTGATCGATGCACATGATCATAACATAGCTAGAGTAGAGATTATTGTGATATCTCTGGCTTGATCTAACATATTACAATTAATTAGACCCTCCAAATCTGGAAAAATATACAGATAAATAAATTGTGAAAACTTTGGCCCTGAATCCAAAACTGTAATTTCCTTCTTGTTAATTAAGTTGTCAGAGGACAGAATTAATTATAACATCCAAACTGAAAGAGAGAAGTTATATATATAATATATATATATATATATATATATATCCACAGTCATTAATTAACAGCTAGCACGAGAAAGAGAAAAATAAAGCATGAGTACTGATCACTGGTCGAGAGCACTAGACGATGATCATGATGATCAACAATGAACATTAAGGTGCATGGATTAATAGAAAGAAAATGAAAAGGAAGAAAGGACCTGATCATGAACAACACCATGCATGCATGCCCTAACTCCTACATAATAGATCAAGAAGAAAAAACAAACGGAATGTCTAATTATATATATGTTATCCTGATTCTACCAAATGGCTGAATTAATTTGCTGACTTTTTTGTTTGATAATATATTATATAAGCGTACTATAGAAACTATATATATATATATATATATATTACTGAATTAATGAATTAGCCCCAAAATATATATTAAATAATTATAATTACAGGCCTACAACTACTTTAAAATTTAAGTGAATTAATATTCAAAGATCATATGAATCATGAATATTAGTTCTATTTTATTTTATTTTTTTTTTTTGGTGAGTTAGTAATTATTAGCAGCACTTTATATAAGATAATGAGAAAATTAATTAAGAAGCAAGGAACCTAGCTAGCTAATTGCATTTGATCAAAACTATGAGTTGAAAAGCAAAGTCTGCATAGAGAAATATATAATTCAGTAGTAGTATACATGCATACACATATATATATAATCCGGGAAATTATTCTCACCTTGATCATGATCGATCTCTAACTTGCATTTTCTTAAGTAGTACTAATTGTGTCTTAAATTACTCTTTCGATCTCACCCATGGATCTGATCATCTTCACAAACCCTAAAAAGTCTAATATTGTGGCCGGCCATGACCCGGCCAAGGATTATAAGCCTCATGGTTCAACTGCCCACCGTTGGGAAGCAAATTTGGAGGCAAATTATTATAGACCGGCATCTGTGAATGCTCATGATGACCCATTCCACCTTGCTGCTGCAGCCCTCCGCCACTTCTGAATCCCGGCGGCGGCGAGATTCCACCACCACCACCACCACTAGCCACCTCATGTCCCTGTCCGGCAGGGCCACCACTTTCGTCTTCATCCTCCAAAGGCAATCTTTCGTAGGTGGCATTAGAAAATGTCGCCGCCATCACCATCACCGACCCAGCAGCCACAAGCGGGCCCACGACACTGCCGCCCACCACCTGACCTTGTCCGCCGGCTAGATAGATGGTGAGTCCGGTGGAGCCGGGGGGTGCGGGTCCGGGAAGAAACGAACCTGTGAGTGAGAGAATCTCGAAGCGGCCTTGAAGTGCCATGACAGCAGCAGCAGGCGCAGACGGCTGGCGAAGCGAAACGTTGGTGACGGTGCCGCTGGCGCTGAGCACACAAACACCTCTCTGCCGCCTTCTCGCGAATTGAGCCACACTATCTGCAACATCAGCTCCACTTGCTATTTCCATGACATGGCTCCGTAGCGCATTAGGGCTGTCTCGGGTGACAAATATAGGCGGTTTCGGCTTGTTTTTGGAGCCAGCTGGGCGGCCTCGCGGCCGTCGAGTGGCTGCTTCGATTGCGCCTTCTCTCGGCTCCTCACTGTTCTCCCTTTCTTCGTCTTCTTCGTTCCCACCTCTGCTGTTTCCGGTTCCACTGTCATCGTTAATGGATATTCCCAGATCTGGTTGTTTCATTGGCGATGAACTTGCCGAGTTTTCCAGTCCAGCTAGACCCACCTGCCCGGTCCACCATCGGTTTGCCATGATTTCAACTCAAGCACAAGCAAAAAAAGAGAGACGATGATCAAAATTAACACTAAAAATCACCCGAAGAAATAGTTGTTTTAAGTCATGCATCTAAATCTAAACTCACACAAGTCAAAACCAAGAAAGATCAAGATGTTTGCTTGGGTTTGTGAAGTGCAGAAGGCCTAAACAACCAAACCCGAAGAACGATCTTTACGAAGGGAAACACGGATTAAAGTAGTGATGAGAAACAGAATTAATATAAAAAAAAATTAAAAAAAACAAAAAAAAAAAAAACGAAGAGAAGCCAAAAGGATGAACAAGAAAAGAGAGAAGTTAAATTTAAGGAGTGTATCTCTATGGAACTCTTGGGGCTTTTTGGTGCATCTTTGCCTTTGATTGGGTGGCTTTGACGGTGGGAGTGTATGTTAAGGTACAGGAAAGATGTTGGCTCTTTTACTAAAATCTCTCTATATCTTGCTTTGAGAAATGAGAAGTGAACAAGAGAGGTACTGGAGGAAGTGTTGGGAAATTAGGGTTTGTTTGGTTGCGTTGGGTCGCGTGCGCGTGTGAAGGTGGGTTGCACGTCCTCCTCCTCCTCTCGCATACCGACATATGCTACAGATCATTGACTTGGAGGTTGAAACTTGAAATATCACATGCATGCCACCCGATCGAGCTCTTAATTTGTTCTTATTGCTGACCTCCTAATTTGAATTTTTAAAAATATAAACAAATTCCATTTGGCGAGCAGCTAATTTCCTTCCTTAATATTCGTGGGTTTTGCTCTTGAGAGAATTTGATTTATAAATTTTTTGTTTTATTTTAATTGTTTCTTGTAAATTAAATTATATCATGTTAATATTATAGAGTGTGTATTCTCTATAATAAAAGGTCCTATTAATAAAGTAGTAGATTCATCACATAGCCTACGAAAATTCTTAAATTAAAGGGTGCAGCTACATGAGTGACCGATAAATGGGATCGATAAATGTTACCGACGTGACTAGTTTTTATATTTAAAAAAAAACAAAAATAGTATGAGTTTCCCTCTCCCAAAACCCCATACCCCATTCTTCAACATCCCAACTCTTGATCTAACTCCAATATATTTTGCCTCAAGAATAGCTCCCTCACTTTCATGAATTTGAGAAGAAGAAGGCCTGGATTAGAGTCAACAGGGTAATTACCAAAGCTGTGAGGAATTTGGCAATTGTGAGGGACAACATCAACTAGAATGAGTGTTGGCGATATTAAGTCGTCTATGATCCATTGAGCAAATGAGTCATTAATCCACAAAGGATTATAAAGGCAAAGGAACGTTTGAGCAGCTAACAAAGTAAAGGAGCTCAACAAGGATCGAGAAATATGCAACTGCTATTAAGAAATCTCGGGTTCTGGGAGAGGAAAATTGAGACTATTTTCTTGTTTTTTTTAATATAAAAACTAGCCACATGGCAATAGCTAGATCGCTAACATTTATCGGTCAAATACCTTGGAAAAATTAACATTTTCTTAAATTAAATAAGGTTGATAAGATAAGAAAAAAAAAATTCCCAAAGTTAATCCAAATCAAGAACTAAATAAAAGTCTTAATTATTTTAGGTCAATGAAGGATTGGAATTTAGAACGGCCAACTAAGATATGTCATATTTTATGTACATGATATAGTCGATCATTCTTTGTTTATTTAAGCTTGTTGAGAAACTGATGTGGCTCGCTTTGGTACATTAGATGTAAAGTTTTATTTTTATTTTTATTTATTTTTTATTTTTTACTGTAAATTATATCTAATGTATCACATTTAACCACATCATTTTGTGAGTTTCACTTTTATGAGATTTATCTCTATGAAACAACCATTCTCATATAGAAAAAGTACACTTATTGCTAGGTCAAATTTTCTCTCAAGATGTAATGAGGGTCTAGTAAGTTTGTTAAAGGATGCTGCAGTTTCACAAGCTGTAACAAGTATACATATCATATCTTTCGAGGGGCTCCAAGACTAAATCATCTGCTCTTTGCAGATGATAGTGTTATATTTTGTGTAGCTGATGTGGATACTAATCGAAGATGACAAGTGCTACTGAAACAATATGAAGATGCTTCAGGACAACAAATAAACAAGGAGAAAACTTCTATAGTATTTAGCAGAATTGTCAGTGAGGACAAACAGAAGGAAATCATGGACTTGTGGGGTACTATCCAGGTACAACAGTATGAGAGATACTTGGGTCTCCCTCCTATGGTTGGAAAGTAAAAAAAATCAAGCTTTTGCTGATATCAAGCACAAAGTATGGTTGAAATTACAAAGTTGGAAAGAGTCTATGTTTTCTCAAGGAGGGAGGGAAATTTTGATAAAGGTAGTAGCTTTGTTTATACCATCATATTCTATGAGTTGCTTTAAACTCCCTAGTAAGCTATGTATTGATCTTGAGAGAATGATGGCAAGATTTTGGTGGGGTCAAAAGCAAGAGGGGAAACTACATTGGGTTAGCTGGACTAAATTGTGTGATTCTAAGTACTATGGAGGCTGTTGCAAGATAAGGATAATCTTTTTCATAAAGTTTATAGTGCCAAATACTTCCCTGAAGGAAATCTGTTGGATGCTACTCTTGGTGTGAATCCCTCTTATGCTTGGAAAGGGATTTGAGAAGCAAAAATTTCCTTACTTAAAGGGGGCAGATGGAGTGTTGGAGATGGTTGCTCTATACATATTCTGAGGGATTCATGGATTCCTAGGATTTAAAGGCTAGAAGATGAGTTGGCTAGGGGAAGTTTGCAGCGTAGTGGGGAGTTGGCATCACTGGATGGAAAGGTAGCTAGTTTGATTGATAGCAACTCTAAATGGTGGAATGTAGTAAGGTGAGAGCTCTCTTCAATCCAAAAATTGCAGAGGACATCTTGAAGCTACATCCAATTCCTTCAATGTAACTGATAAATGGATATGGGAGCATGAGAAGAGTGGTATCTTCAGTGTGAGGAGTGCTTACAGATTCTTTAAGACCTGCTCTAATCCTAATAGGGGTGAAACCTCGACTGTGGCCAATCAGAAATCATTTTGGACTGCTCTTTGGAAATTGAATGTTCCCCATAAGGTCAAAACCTTTGGAGAGCTTGTAAGGAGGGAATACCTACAATGGTTAATCTAATTAGTAAGAAGATCAATGTGGATGGCTAGTGTTGTTTCTGTAAAAACCAGTTGGAAGATTTACCCCATGCTTTGCTTTTCTGTCCTTTCATTTATGATTATTGGGTGAAAAAGTTTCCTGCCTTACAACAAGTTGATCATCACAGGCGTTTTATGCATGTGGCAATGGATATTAAAGAATATGGCTCCTTTGAAGACTTAGCAGAGTTTGTGTAAATGGTATGGGGCTTCTAGTTTAGGCGAAACAAGATGGTGCATGACCAAATTTGCTTACCTCCATAACAGGTAATTGGTTTTGCTCTCTCACAGAGTTATAAAACTGAGCCAGAGTTGCAGATGCAGAGGGGATACCAAAATGTGGTTTATAAGTGGTCTCCCCCTCCAACTGGTTTCTTAAAACTAAATGTAGATGGGGTATTGTTCTTTGATAAGAAGAAAGCAGGTGTAGGGGCTATCTTAAGAGATTCCAGTAGGAAAGTGTTAATGGTAGTCGGTAAAGTAGAAGGTGAGGTATGTGAACCAGAAAGCATAAAGGTATTGGCAATGTTTAGAGGTTTACAGCTTTTTGTGAACATGGGAATTGATAATCTCATCCTTGAAAGTGATTGCTTGTTGATGATTGATGAGGTTAACAGTGGAACTGGGTCTTTTATTAATGAAAGAACACTAGTTCTGGAAGTTTGAAGGCTAATGTAAGGCTTTGAGGAATGCAAGCTATAACATACCAACAGATTAGCAAATGAAGCTGCACATCGACTTACAACACATGCATGGAGTGCTACTGACATGCAAATTTGGTGGTAGAGTGCACCTTCTTTTGATGAAAATGTTACTTGGATTGATAAACAGTTTTTGTAATCTATTTATGGTTTTTTCCACTATGAAATGAAGTTGTTTACCTATATATAAAAAAATATTCTTTCAGGAAATGGGCCAAACACCACATAACAAGGGCCCATGAACCCAAAACCAAAAGCCTGCACATTAGAAACGAAGGCCCGACCCCCAAAACATAGCAATACAGGATTCAATTTCAATTGTCATTAATAACGATTTAATAACGTAACGGACAAGAATGTATATTCTCTAGCGTGATACTCGTCCATGATATTCGCCTAGTGTATCCATTCCTCTTGGCATAGTAGAGGACTTGAAGCCCTAACAGTACGCAGTCGAGCTAAGATTAGAGAGCATCAAGTTGTAAGACATGCCATGCCAATTACACACTTGGCCTGTACAAATAGAGGTCAAAGCACACGCCAGAGGTAACTTCTGAACGATTTGGAAATTGAAATATTCCATACACTCGATTCTGACTTAGACATAGGAGATGTGCCTCACCACACCGAGCCCCTCTTATCTTCTTGGTGCAGATTGCTGGAGGCCATTAGCAAGAATACGAAACACATCCACAACACTTATAGTACACTCAAATTATTATAAATTTTACATTTTGCACCTTCAAACTATGGACTAGGGTTTTTACGCTTTAATTACATCGCAAACCACCAAACTTACATATATCTCTCAAACTACCAAAACCTCTCATCGTGCACCCTAATTAATTTTGGCCTTTGAGATGACTTAAAAATAGGTGAAGGGACATAATGTTGGCTGTCAAATTTTAAAAAATTGTGTAAAGTGTCATTTTTTGCTAACTCGAGGGTTCAATTATCTGTTTTGGTTGTTTGAGATGAAAAATGAAAACTTCTTGATAATTTGAGGGTGCAAATCGTATTTTTCAGCTATTATATTATATTATATTATATTATATATATATATATATATATATATATATCCCAAGATGGGGTTTTTGCTCGGTAAACTTCTAATCTCTTTCTTCTTACCTAAACCAAATTATTTGTCACTCAAATTCCTAATTATTGAAGATAAAAAAATAAAATAAAATAATAGCCCCTCCCATTAAAAAAACTTCAAATTTGGCGTTAATATTATTTTTTATGTATCGAAGACTTTATCTTAGATGACTAGGCAAGTATAACATGACAATATAGTATTCAAGTAAGACGAAGTAATAACTGCAACTTTGAATCGTCATGAGGAAATTAATTAGCACTTTCTAAATGAAGCTTATCTTTGACTAAGGCGAGCAATAAAATTATATGCAATATATAACTCGGAACATATATATATAAAATTATAACATACTATAAATAGGCCAAAGTACTACGTACGTACGTACTAACAAGAAGTTGCTGGTTAATTAATTTGATATGGAAAATGTTAAATGTACTTAAGAAAAACTTTCAAAAAAACTTATTTCTCCACGTGATGTCACTTATTGATATGATGAAAATCATGAAATTTAAAATTTAAAATTTGGATTTTAAAAGAAAACTAACAAAATAAATTTGTAAGTAAAAGTGTAAGTAAAACTATAAGCATATGTAGTACTACTCATTTGATATATGAAACCATATACGATTGAGGTTGGCCGGAGACTCATGTTATACGTGCTTCATGAATATAGCTTACAGGTCTCTACTTCCCTCAAACCATGCCAGTATAATATATATATATATATATATATATATATGTATGTATATTGGTATGTATGCCCCATCCCGAACATAATCGGAGTGGGTCACATTATTACCACTTTGCCCTTACTTAGTAATAAACCAATTGCATTCAAAGTTGTAAAGTTATGAGATTGGAGTTTTTCGCTCAGGGAGCTTCCTATAACACCTCACCTAAAAAGCTCCCTAGGTCTTGGCCATAGTACGAACAATGACCCTAGCTAAGTAGGAGTTGGATTACTTGAGAAAGAGATAAATTTCTGAGTTTGAGTTGGCAAAGAAATTTACATTGTCAACTTAGTTAGTACACTTAGATTTTTAGAGCTTTATTAATTTTGAGGAAAAGAAGCCAAGAGGCTAATAGGACACTTGGCATATTGGAGGTTTGCCAAATTAATGGACTTAGTAATTTGGGTTAAATACTTGATGGATTGAAGATGACCCAAGAGTGGTTTAATAAATGCCCTAGCTTACTAAAGATGAGAAGGCCAAGGATACACACTAAGACCTTAGGCCCAACTTGGGAGACATAAGACTTTAGACCTTACTTGTAGGATACAAGACTATGGGCCTAACTTATTAGACCTAAGATATTAGGCCCAACATAGTAAGCGTAAGGTTATTGAGTCAAACTTAGTGAGATTCAAGGCTATTGGCCCAATTGAAAAAAGACCCAAAGTTGGGACCCAACCTAGTGGACTATTGAGGCCAAGGAAAGGCCCAACAAATCTGGATATAAAGCCCATAGATAAGTTCACATCTAGGCCCAGACAAAGACTTGTTCTTATGGCCCAATAAAAGCCCAACACTTGAAGCCCAAGCCTTGTATTTCTTCCAACTCTTCCAAATGGGACCCACATACACCATACCATTGGTTCTCATTCTACCCAAGCTCAACCCACATGCCCCTAGGGATCCCCTTCAACCTTGGTAAAGTTTCTAACTTGAGTTAAGATCACTATTCATCTCACCCATGAATAGTAACTCAAACATCATGACTATGCATGGTTTTCTTGAAACCCTTTTCTTCATAATTTCTAATCTTAAATTATTGACTTTTGCACTTGTTTTGCATCACTTTTAGACAATCCTTGACGGTTAGAATTAATCCAACCCATATCACTTGAAGCAAAGGCATGTCAATGCCAACTAAACACACCAACCGACACACTTGAAGCAAACCGAGTGACCCATAACAAACCACCCAAAACCAATGCCTCTTCAACTAGCTTTCAAGTGGATTTATACCCCATTAATCCTTATGATGTCACCTAAGAATCAGACCTAGCAAGTGGACGAAACAGTCCAAATAAACAAAACTGAGAAACCCAACTATTCACCTAGGAACTTGAGGTTTTGACTAAACTGATTTGCACCTCCATCTTCAAGGAATTTCTACACTTATTTGTCCCACCTCCACATGCCACCACCTCTGCCCTTTAGGGTGTGTTTGGGACATTAGGTCATCTCAGCTCATCTGAGATGATTTCGTATGGGTGAGAGTAGTTTAGCATCAAAACACATAGTGGGTATCGCATAAACTTACCTCAGTCAAAAACCATGTGATTTTTACCACTGTTGGCTTGAAAAGACATGACTGACCTAAGGTTTCTCCTGAGTAATGCCTTTTCCCAACTATCCTTCCTCTCTCTTCTCTCTCTCTCTCTTGGCACTCTTCACAACCCATCTTCCCCAAAACTTCATCCCGCACCCTGTCTCTGGTTTCCTTCCTCAAAAGAATCCCCGCACAGCTCTCTCATTCGTTGCCTCTCTCTCTCTCCCTCTCTCCCTCTCTCTCTCTCTCTCATTCCTGTAGTCATTCAGCTTTTCGCAGCCAAATCTTCCTTTCCCACCCTCTCTCTGGTTCGTGTCCTTTCTCCCATTGAGGCGAATCTCTCTCCAATGTGTCCCCGTGAGCCTCCTTAGAGTCACGTGCTCCATGGTTCATACGTGGGTCAGCTTTAACGATGCCTCTGCCACAAGTCTGTGGAAGGGTAAGCACATCTGACCTTTGATGTCAATCTCACCCCTGTTAACCCATGTCCTTGTGATTTGCATCCCCTATCTCAACCTCCATTATAAACCAACCATGCCCAAATTCAGAATACGCATGACATCCACTTCTTGCAAGTGTGAACACACTGAGTTAGAACACCCAACACTTGCATTGACCAGATTCACAATCACGGGGCAGACGACGTGGTCCTTTAGGGTAAGTACAAATTGAAATCCACTACTGAAGTGTAATTTCTTCATGATTCTTTATATAAGCATATTTCTGTATGAAACTTGTTAAAATATAACTAAATGTATTGTGCTCATTTTCCATGCTTATTGTTTAGAAGCTTATTGTTTGCTATGTGCTGATTGCCTATCTGTTGATTTGCAATGTGCTCTTACAAACTTGTTAAATTTGCTATAATCGAGTCCCCTATGATGCTCGATGATCAATTTGGCAAAAAATTTATTTTTTATAACCAGGTTTGGGTAGGAAGTTTGTGTTGGAACCTTTTTTATTGCTGCTTGTTTATACATTGCAATATGTTTTTCCATTCGTGATTGTTTTTGGGCACGTCTATTTTGTAATTTTGAACTGATTGTTTAGTATCAATCACCTTATTTGTTTTTCCATTTGTGAATCTTATTGGTTGGGAAGACAACAGACTTCCCATATAGGCAAAAATGTGGTTCGTTAATTCATACTTGTAAAACCAAATGATAGTGTTTACATTTTAAGTCTAGAAGAACAAAGCTTGGTTAGGGTTGGAGGAAGTTTGACATATTCAATTGGAGTGTATAAGGGAGTAGGTTTTATTAATTAAGATCAGGTTCATAGATGGGACACTCAAGTCTACTAAACATAAATTAGTATTTCGTTATACATCAAGATCTTATGGACTAGTAATTGAACTTTATTTACTTTCAGCCTTTGGCACTATATACCTTGTGATGCCAAAAGATTCCACTTGGGACCGGACGGACATCTAAAGCATCAGGACATGCAACACAATGTTACCTGCCCCCGTTGATGACATATAAGATGCAATGTTTCTAACATGCATCTAGCATTGTGCAATATTCACAGCCGATTTTTTTTCTAGCAATACTATGAACCAAATTTATAGTATCTCAAATACTTAAAACATACTTCATACATAATGACATACTAAACAACTGAGATCACAACACTAGTCCAAAATGGTTGTGAACAAAAGAGTGCTGGAGATTGAACTCCACAAATATAAGTAGTAATCTGAGGTAACATGAACGTGAACATGACATAACATGAACGTAAACTTGAAACATAATATGATTTGAAACATAGCATGAACGTGAACATACATAACATGAATGTGAACTTGAACATAACATGAATCTGAACATAACATGACATAAACATGAACTTGAAACATATTCTTGTCTTAGGGGATCATGATTGCATATTCTTATCTCATGGGGTTACCATGATTGCATATTCTTATCTCATGGGGTGGGGTTACCATGATTGCATAATCTTATCTCATGGGGTTACCATGATTGCGTATTCTTATCTCATGTGGTTACCATAATTGCGTATTCTTATCTCATGTGGTTACCATAATTGCGTATTCTTATCTCATAGGTTTACCACGATTGACATGAACTTGAAACTTGACATGAACGTAAACTTGAACATAACATAATGTGAAGCATGTCTTAAACGTGAAATACATGAATTTGGAATCTTATTCAATAGACTTAATTAATAAAAATGACTATACGGGTGCTACATGGGTCCCCTTGAGCCGTGTGTCCCTACCGATTACCGCATCACAACACATGTGTCTATACCAATTGTGAGTGCGTTAATACGTACTCCATAGTTGCTATGGCCCCACGTATTCTACGTGTCACAATTGTTATGTCTCACGTAGTGTATGCTCCACAGTTTTTGTGGCCCCATGAATTGTTTGTGCCATACTTGCTGTAGACACACATAAAATAAAGTGTGGCTCCATCGGTGTTAGTGCCTGGCACGCTCCGGTGACCAGCTAGTTAGGCCCCATTCGCAACCTGTTTACTGTACTTCGTTAACCCAGGGAATTTCACACCTATTTAGATACTCCAGTGTGAACAAATGAGTTTCACTAGGATATTACTCTATCCTAGCACTTAGGGTTGTGATTGACTTGAATAACTTAGCTGGCATACATGAATTTCGTAACGTGACATCAATGTAAGACGACAATCATGACATACCTTGGGACATAAATGGAACATATAACATTTTATAACATGGCATACATGTAACAGACAATATTTTATAACATGACATAAAATGTAATAGACAATATTTTGTAACATGGCATACATGTAACATGCAATATTTTGTAACATGTCATAATATGTGACAGTGAATATTACGTGACATGACATACATGTAATACATGACATAGTTTATGTGACATACTTGAAACATATAGTAACATGAGACAATTTATATTGTGTAAAAGATAAGTATTTCGTGATAGAATAATTCGTGCAATAGATATACATGTGATGACATGGCATATATAAAAACATACGAACATAAACTGTAGTTCGTTTACCCATCACACATACACAGTAAGTTGATAGTAAGTTAAGAGGTAACTTACCTCGATAGTCGCATTCTACGAGAATAAAGCGCGAAACATGAGTAAATGTAAGAGGGTATTCTAAATGTTAAAAATTTAATTACTAACAATTAGAAATGTGAAAAGAGACAACTTAGAGTAAAATTACCATTTTACCCTCTACATGTGGGAAAATGACCATTTTACCCCTAACTTAAGGATTTCACATCCTAACTCCAAAAATTACAAAAATTTACATTTTTCATGTAAATCTTGTCCTAGACTCAAATATCAACTCAGAAAATTTAAAACCATTCATAACTATGAAAAACTCACTATGGCCGAAACATACATAGGCCATTTCTCTTGATTTTAATTGCAATTCTTTCAAATTTCAAAACTCATGATTAGAAAAAAAAAAATTTCTTCTAATAAACTCATAACATATTCATAAGAATAATCATATTTTTAATCATGAACAAAATTCATCAAAATCACTAAAACCATATTTGAACTTTTTGGTTTTTCTTGTAAGTTCAAAACAACTTTTTGTTTCTAACTTGTTTCGATCAACCTCTTGATCCATGACTTATAAAGATGTGATATTCAAACCAAAACATCACATGGTTTAAAAAGGTGACCTCAAATATGTCCAAGCTTCAAACTCAAGATCACATGGTTAAACATCAACCAAAACATAAAGTTAGCCAAGAACATCATCACTTTGGCCTAACCGAAAATCTCCTTGCATAAAATTCCATTTCTTCGAAACTAACATCAAATATCTTCAAAATAACATTCTAAAATTTATATAAGAGGCTTAGGATCCTCCAATAAAAATATCAAAGTCATTGGAATAAGATTAAACCATAAATGATTTAAACTTGCTCAAAACAGAGATTGTTTTTCCTCTTCCAGTTTCTAAGTTTCTAGATCTAAGACAATATTTCACCAAAACTTTTAATCATGCAACAAATACTCAACCACTAATCATATACACATGTTAACAGTACTCCAAAAAAATTTCAGATCCAGATATGTCCATTAGCTTGGTCAAACATTCCAAAACATAACATACTCTCCAGTTTCAGCCCAAAATAACCTTTCCTGGTTAAAAATACTTTTGACCAACCAAATGAGCACGGAATAGAATAATAAGATATTCATGCAAACTAAACTCAAAGATGAACAACTTTTATGAATGAGTAATCGTGCGAAAAAACATACAAAGGGTCGAAAATTTCCACGCAAAAAGACCTAAACATCTGCCCGAGAGAACTCTTTTGAGTTTCTCTCTAAGAACGGGGTGAAGAGTGATTAAAGTGAGTGAAATGTGTCTTGCACGACTTTAGACTTCTGGAGGGGGATTATGGACTTGAATGACCCTTGATTGGAGATGGCTATGTGACATAAAGTGGAGAGTAGCGAGGGGCAAGGACTGCCTGCAGCAGCTGTGAGATATGGAGGTTGATGGGGTGGATTTCTTCTTCACATCAAGGCACTATTGGGTGCAGCCAATGGCAGTGGATGGTCTGACATGTGGGGGAGGAAACCTCTTCAAGAAGCTTTGCCAAGGTGGCCAAATTCGTGGGCCTTAGTGGGTCTCAACCTAGTGGCTTCAATTTGGGGTTTAAAGGGGGTTTGGTTAGGGTTTGACGTGCTCCCAATCAAATTTTCAAGGTTTAAAAGGTTGGATAATGATGTCATAACAAGGATTTGATTAATTAATAGCATGTGGAAGTGATTTAATCAAGTGATTAAACACAATGCTAGAAATCAGATAAAAAAGAGTTTGGAGGCCAACTTTAGGATTTGGGGAAACCGTTTAGGGTTTTGGTTTCAACCAAACTTTTTGGGATTTCAATTGGACCCTAACCATTTAGGGTTTCGCTAGGATTGAAACCCTCTTTGGTCTTGCACAAATTGGTGGATCAGATGAAACAAAGCTTTGCTTAGGTGGCATGATCTCACACCTTGATTTCCTTCACAAATCCATCTAATGGTTCCTCATGGTTCCAAGTGTCTAATACTATTTACTATGTGTGGCTAAGATCTTGCCAAGTGTCCAAATAAAACTTCTCTAACCTAATTTGGACATTCCACACTGTAATTTTGAAAACACTGTACTGGGTGAACTTATCGAGGTTACTATTCACTCCGAAGAAATGCATAATAAACTTAGTACTGAAAAATCCTAGATATTCATATTAACCTATAGTGAAAATTGTTTACTGAAGTTCAACCCCGAAGTGCCCCTAAAAATAATTTCAAAATTTCGAACAAGCGTTTCGCCCGAAATTATGAAAATGAGCTATTGCGCTATAAAATCCTAAATAATCAACTGAGTCTGATGGCATAGACCAAAACACATTCTGACACTCCTAACTATCTCAAATAATTAAACTCATATTTCTAGCACTGTAGTGAGTGATAGCACTGACTATGCTGACAGACTAAAACTAGTGCGATTGGTTGATTCGTAAAAACTTATGGGGTTTTCACGAGGTTTCGAAAGTCAATAGAAATTCCACCAGTAAATTTCTAGCGGGCTTTTACATCCTCCCCTCCTAAAAAAAAGATTTCATCCTCGAAATCGACACAAATACAAACATAAAACACGCCCAAAAGAAGAAGTTGCTTACCAAACTACTGTCCATGACTAGATGCCTCATCATGCTCAAGGGCAGGTATTGATCTTCTTGAGGTAATGCCTTCTTCTTGTAGTGAACACTATTCTTATCTATAACCATCACATGGTTACACAAAATAACTACCACTAAAACATAAGGGTATAATACTCCCAAAGGTTACTGCCTAAACTTAATGACTTTTAGGGTAACCTTCTAGGATACTGAATCCTTTCTTAAATGAAATCACTATTCTCCTTACTATTCTAAGAGTTATCCACAACGTATATTTATCTACCATTCTTAACTCTCTCTCTCTCTCAAATCATATCAATTTGTACTAGAATCCTTCCACAAAGTAGGTCAAGTCGTACCAGCATACTCTCTAAATCTAAAACTTCAAGTATTCTCGCAGTTCAATTTAGAAGAATTTAATCCATACACAACTAAATTCACTTTCTCTATTTCCTCAAGGAATTCTATCTGCCTAGGACTAGCTTACTCATTCATAATCATGATGAGTCGTTCCTCCTCCTAGGTGGTACCTCGATAATTGACCAGCTATTAACCTCAACTTAAGACTTTCTCTCTTATTATTGGCATATCTCTTCTATCCATCATGAGCTGCCTCTTATTTTGACTCTAAACGAAAGGATCTGTTCCTACTGTTCACGTAAGTCCTCAAGACCAAGATTTACTACCCATATAAAAGTCTCCAATATAATGGCGATCTACGTTTTCCACAACAAGATGCTTTGCCAAAAACACTTAATGGCGGTCGGAAAAACTACCATCATAAGCGAATCCTACTATGGCCAAAGCCTCTCCCAAACACTTTACTCTTCCGAGCACAAATTCTTTTGGATCCTCAAAATCAAAACAACTTCAAATATGCAGAATACTAATTTATCAACCCCCAATATCCTTCTTCCAACTGCTAAAGGGTATTCTATATCTACACTGATATGAACAATAATACTCTTAATGAGAATTGTTACTCTTACCACTTGGGTAACAATTCGGCTTCTGAGCTAAACTTCCGTGTAATACCACAATCACTAAAAATAGGGACTCACTTGAAACAATATCGTACAAATTACAAACTTCAATGACTTGACATACCCCAAAATAACAATAATGCAACAGTACAATCAATTGCAATCAAATCAGCCTTACATAAGCTTAACAATACCTAGGTCTTAGAAAAAATACCAGTGACAGTGCCAGCTTCTTCAGTTCCTGGGGCATCAACATCTGTGTCTCCATGAGTGACAACATACACTCTCATGGGCACGTGCTGCCTCGGCTTTGGTTTGTAGATGTTGCTGAGAGAAACCCCTTTTGTTTCATTCCTCAAAGCAACATTGGGCAGTCTTTGATCGTATGACCCAGTTGGCCACACCTAAAACAAGTTCCCAATGCGATTCTGCACTTGCCTCCATGGTGTTTACCGCACTCTCCACAAGGTGGAAATGTGATCAGCATTGAGCTCCCAGTCTCAATGTCTTTTCCTTTATCTGATCCAGTAAACATCTTCTTCCTTTCCGACCTTTCTTCAGTAGTGTACAGTGAAGTTCTTTTTCGTTTAGTATTGATTTGGATCACTAGACCTCTCTGCTCAGCCTCTGCTATCACGGCCACGTTTACCAACTCTTGGTAATTCTCTATTCTTAGGCAAGCTACTTGGCTACGGATCCTAGCCTGAAGTCCTGCTTGAAACTTCTGTACCTGCATTCTTTGAGTAGAAATCAAGTGTGGTGCAAACCTTCCTAATGCCATAAACTTAGCGGCGTACTGCTCTACGGTCAAATTGCCTTGAGTTAAAGTTGCGAACTCCTGCACCTTCAGATGTTTGACAGAATCTGGGAAGAATCTATTGTTGAACTCTTCCTTAAATCTCTCCCATGACAGTGCAGCCAAACTTCCTAGTTCCCTAACTAGAAGCTGCCTTCACGTAGCCCACCATATTCCAGCTTCTCCTTGCAATAGGTATCCAGCATATAGAACCATCTGGTCCTCAGTACATCCACATATCTCGTATGTCCTTTCGAGATCCATAATCCATTTCTCGGCTTTCAATGGCTCTTCATTACCAGAAAAGTTCGGGTAATGGTGGATCAAGAACTTCTCATATGGACAACCCCTGACTTCAGGTCGGGGTACATGCGCTTGTTGTTGTTGCTGTTGTCTAAGCATGTCAGTCAGCAGATGTACAACTTCAGCTAATCTTCCATCCATCGGGGGATTTTGATTCTTCTGATTTGTGGCTCCCTCAGGGTCGAGGTATCCTACCGTGAGTCATGTGTAACTTTCTGAAACACACGAGTACACGTATTACAACCACGTACTATTGTTCATATTTCAAAAAATTCAAGCCTAATGAAGACTAAAATTTCAAGCCTAATATTTGGTGCATTTCCTAAGGACATGTGGATTTAAACCTAGAGACGTATTGCTCCAATACCACCCTGTGATGCCCACAGATTCCGGTTGGGATCAGACGGACATCTGAAGCGTTTGAACATGCAACACAAGGTTACCTGCCCCTGTCCATGACATATAAGATGCAATGTTCATAACATGCATCTAGCATTATACAATATTCGCAGCGGATAATTTTTTTTTTAGCAATACTATGCACCAAACTTATAATATCTCAAATACTTAAAACATACTTAATACATAATGACATACTAAACAACTGAGATCACAACACTAGTCCAAAATGGTTGTAAACAAAAGAGTGATGGAGATTGAACTCCACAAATACAAGTAGTAATCTTGGATAACTACATCTATGTCGCACCGTTGCTTAGTCGATCGTTTCCAATTGGTTGATTCTCGGTTCTTCTTCAGATCTTGTAACAAAATCTACCATTCGAGGGGAACTACCACAGTGAGATTTGATTACAAATCTCAGCAAGTTAACAGAAAACTTCACACAGGTTAATGATGCATGCATAATAGTAAAAACATGAATGCATAATCAAAGTCATAAGTATAGCATAACTTGACCTATAGCATGGTATAAATGGCATAACTTGAACTGAAACTAAAACTTAGCTTGACGTGACATGACATGTACATGAACTTAAAACATAACATGGACTAGCAATGTAACACCCCGTATTTTAGTGTATTTTAATGAATAAATTATTTTTATTGATTCAGAATTTATTCTCTTGTTTTAAAATTATTGGATTTTTAATTAGACTATTTTTATGATTTTTAGTTTACGACAATTATTTTTTTGAAGTGCTTTCTTTAAATTAATTATTGTTATGTGTTTAAATTTCTTCTCGAATTAAATTAACTTATTGTTGGGTTTAATTATTTATTTTCAATTTAATCACTGTGTTTGAATTATTTTATTTCACTTGTAGTTTTAAAATCGTTTCCGTTGGATCATTTTTATGACGCAAGATGTGAGGTTTGGACCTCATTTTTTTTCCCTCTATTTTTCTTTTCCTTTTTTTTTTCTTTTCTTTTTTTTTTCTTTTCTTTTTCTCCTCGTGGTCTTCCTCCCCGCGCGCGAGTTCTTCTCTCTCTCTCTCTCTCTCTCTCTCTCTCTCTCTCTCTCTCGCCGTGCAGCCGTTCCTCACCCAGCCCGCCGCCGTGCGCGACACCGCCCGGCCGACTAGCTCCCCCACCGGCCGGCGACCTCACCCCCCAAATCCCAGCCCCTACCTCGCCGCCGGTAGCCCGCACGCACCCCACGAAGCCGCGGCGTTCTTTATGCTCGCGCGCCGCTGTCGTGCCACCACCGGCCACCATCTCTTCACCACTTCATCCCCAACCTCCCAGCTATCCAATGGACCCAACCCAGGCTCCGATCCGTCACTGGTGAAGCCCCACCAAGTCCATTTTCGATTTGTGCATTTTTGGCCTAAAACACCCCTTGCGCCGCCACCACGGCAAACCACCACCACCATTGGCTTCACCGACCTCTTTAGGCCATACCCTATCAATTTTGGGCCTTGGTTTGTCTCCGTTGAAAAGTGAGTTTTTGAGACCCATTGCCACAGTGTATTTTACACTGTTACGTTGCTGAGCCGCCACTTCTTGCAGCTTCGTGACCCTTCGAAAATTATTATATAGCAATGTAAGTATTTTCCAAAGAATTCTCGTGAATTTAATGTATTTTTGCACTAGCACATTACACTGTATTTAATTGCTGATTGGTTTTGCCGGACTGAGTCCGAGGAGTAACGGGGTTGATTGGATTGGGTGATGGAGTTGTTAGTATGATTGGTTTAGACTATGAGATTTGTTGGCTGTTCGGGTTTAAATATTGGTGTTTTGTGTATGACGTGGGTTGTGGTGGATATTGGTATTTTATGAAGTAATGATATATTTTGGGATTATGAAGGTTTTAAGTTTTGAGAAATTTAAAATAGGTTATTTAGGAAGCTTAGGCTTAAATATCGACATATGTGATCTATTGGAAACTTACAGAAATTACGTGATTATTTTTATAGGTGACGATTTATAGTCGACTCGACATTTTTGAGGGAATTTTTAGAAAAGTTAAGTCGTCCAGGTAAGCGGGGTTCCTATGCTGGATTTGCATAAAAAGAAATGAACAGAGGTTGGTTTGTAAAAATGTGCATGTTGTTTTAAAAAGAAAAAGTGAAAAAAAAACAACCTCAGTATATGTTTTGCATTCCCTCATGAGATACGTATGAAAGAGAAAAGAAATGTTTGACATGAAATGTGTAGACATGAGCAATATTTGACATGTTTCTGAAATATACGAAAGAGCGAATATGATATTATTGAAATTTTTATGCATGTGATATGAAATGATATGGATCTGTTTTTGATCAAATAGAAATGATATGAATATGTTTCGCACGTGTTATGATATGATATGATATGAATATGATAAAACTTTGGCATACTTATCTGTTCTGAATATGGTTCTGATATGATGATACTGTTCACGTGATATGGTTGGTACCACCATGATATGATATGAGTGCACCCACTTTGGAAACAAAGTGGTCTTTTTACGTGTTCTTTCCTGTGTGCACACTCGGGGCTCCGAGATTGAAAAATGGGAAGTTCACCACATGATACTGCCTGGTTTGGCCACCCGGGATAGCACAACCCTACCACGGGGGTTAAACATGGTATATGATATGATATGATAAGATGAATATGTTCAGTTATGTTATGCCAAAGCATTTTTGAATATGAAATGGATCCTCAAATATGAATTGTTGACTTGAGTATGAAATGCTTGAAAAATCGCTTTGATTTTTTGATAACACGTTTTCTGAGATCTGCATATAAAAATAAAATGTTTTGTTTCTGCATATTGAACTTTCTGAAAAGGCTCATGTTTACATGCTAGTATATGTTCTCTGTTTACTGAGTTGTTGATAACTCACCCCCCTTATCTTCATATATTTTCAGATGATATTGATTTCCCAGCTGGGGGCAGGAATAGAATTGAAGTTGGCTAGGTATGGATGGAAGGATTGGGTACTTTAGAGTACTATTGTTAGTAGATGGATTTAACTTGAGTAATTGAAGTACTTTACGTTGTTTGGACCTATTGAGACCTAAAGATGTATTGTTATATTTTTGAGGTTATTGGGAGATTGTGGACCCCTTTTGGTTTATGTTTTGTAATGATAACTTATGGAGTTTTATTATGGTTATTTGGAAAAATATGAATTGTGCGCTAATCATGAAGTCCTTGGAGTTTTAAGTGCTTGGAGAGACAGGTTTGTTAGTGACAGGTAGTAATTCTCCGACCCTTCCGGGTGCGGGGCGTTACAAGCAACATAGCATGAACGTGAACTTGAAACATAACATGGACTTGAAACATAGCATGAACATGAACATACATAATTTGAACATGGATTAGACTTCATAATGTCCCTAAAGACGTTGGTGATCATTAGTGATTAAAGAAAATCTTATATGCATGCATTCATAGGGATCAATAGTTAAAAATACACATAAGCATCAACTAGGATGCATGCCATGGGTTGGGACTAATTGGACAAGTTTCACTTTGAATTTTGAAAATCTAAGGGCATAGATGGTTTTAGAATGCCACAAATATAAACTCCATGAAATTTGGTTAAATTTGGAGTTCGTTTGCAATTAGTGAAAATTTAGGACCTAAATGGCAATTTTTGAAAGTCTAGGGGTATTTTTGTGAATACCCAATTTTTTTGAAACCTTTGATTTTGAACCTATCCATAAGACTATTAACTCTAACTTAGTATGCACATGATATACGCAGCTACGACGCTAATTTTGAATTTCTCTGGAAGTTTGTAAGTTGGCATCTAACTTACACCTTGATAAATTTCTTATGAATTATTGATAAATGCTTTATTTATTCTTCAATTATTATTTTGGGCATATGTTATCTTGTTATAGGACACATTGAATGCATACTTATATAACATATGACATTTTCACCATTTTTGCATATTACATTTATAAAAGTAATTTTTTTTGCATGAAATTTATTACACTTGCACATGTTATGAAAAATATTTTTAAAATATTGCATGAAAATCATTTTATCACGTCCCCAAAGGCTAGGATGAGGAATTATCCTAGTGGAATTCCTCTGTCCACTTTGGAGTGTTTAATAATGGAGTAGTAACCCCTGGGAAGAACAGTCAACAGGCTTCGAATGGGTTCTCTTTAAAGAACACCGGAGCGAAGTCAACATGTTATGATTTTTATGATGTTATGTTATTTACTAATGCGTTGAGAATGAGTCTATAGACAACGTAAGTTATACTACGGTAATCGGCAGGTACTCAAAGTGCAAATGGGGAACTGTGACATTACCACACGTTATGTTATTAATTAAGATAATGACGTAAGTCTATGATGATGAAAGTTTCTGATGAAATTCTTATGAAGAAGTTATGTCTTTTCAAAAATGATGACGAAATTACTTACTGAGTAAAAACCCGTGTCTCCATATTTTTTTAAAAATGTTGAGAAACCTGGATGGGAGACATGTATACTGATTTTCTGCATCTCATGCATTGCATATTTATCATTTTTCATGATTGCTTTATTTTTGTGTCAGTTAGTTGTTTAACTTACTGAGATTTTGAGTGAATCTCACCATTTTATGGGACCACACTCGGAATGATAGAAGTTGTGCCAGGAATCGACCAGGACGAGATTGATGGAGCACTGGATTTGCATGATTGAGGAGGAGTCGAAGAGAGAAAGCTGGACTTAATTTTGATGTTCATAGCCCAAGTCCTTTATGCTTTAGATTGCATTAAGAGAATATTATGACTTTGTATATAAGTCTATGCTACTTTAGTATTTCAAACATAATGACTATCTAATGAAATTGAGATGTTTTAGTTATTCTGGTGTATTTTTCACCTTAACCTTTTATTTCCGTTGTGATTATTGCATACTAGGATGCATTGCATATTAATTGTCATGAACAGGAGTATGTAACCTTGTGTTGCATGTCCCGATGCTCTAAGTCTCCGTTCCATCCCAAGCGGGAATTGGGGGCATCACATTTAGGCTTCGATGCGTCGAGTCAGAGTCCCTGGCGAAGGGGTCACGGGGTCGGAAGAGGGACAAACAGGTGATTTGAAGGAGAAATTTAGGGTCGAGGGTGATTATGAGGCAATTGGTGGCGGAGGAGATGGTAGTGGTGGTGGAGATTCTTTTGGAAATGGTGATGATGGAGAAGACGGCCGCGGTGGTGGCGATAACGAAGAGGAGAAAGAGTTTAGGCCTATATTGAAGTTTGAGGAGGTGATGAAGGAGGCGAAGGCTCGACGGGTTGAGCTTCCTTTAGATATGTTGGAGGCCACCAAGATGACTGGAATTCAGCAACTGCTTCTTGAGTAGTATGATTTGCAAGTGCATGTGTGATTAAAGAAAGATTGGGATCTTGATGCGTTTTAAGGCTCTATGATAAAGATTTGTGGATTGAATGGAAAAAACAATTCGTAGATTGAATCCAGATTTTTGCTTCTTCAATTTAAAGCTGAATAACTAATATTTGATGTATGTTCATTTTCATGTTTCCAGGGGTCTGCTTGGCCACTAGGCCTTTTGATGAGGTACTGCTCTATGCTACGTAACTGAATGCTAATTAATTTTTCATTTCTTTTCAAAGTTGGGATAGAGGTTTGTCTCAGGTGGATTTTTTTAATTACTATTTGATGATATACTGTCCATGTTTCATGACTGAATGTTGGGTGATCCTTCTTTTCTTTTCAAAGTTGCGACAGAGGTTTTTTATGGGTGGATATTGTTTTAATTCAAATAAGCAAAATTAAATAATCCTTAGAACATTAATTAGTCAGTTGGTGTGTCATCTCGAGCAGTTAAGTGTTCTGATTCTGTTTTTGTGGCATGTGCATATCAGTGCTTGATTGGTGTTTAAGGTTGTAAGCACTTCGGATTGAATGAGTGCATGTTTTAGGGTCTTGGAGTTGTTTTCAAGTTTATCGTGTTAATGTAATGAAGAGATTCTTATTGTTGATCTGGTATTATGCAGATAGTCATAGATTCCTGTTGTGCAACATTTGCGGAGGATCAGAAAAGAGGGAAGGATTTTTTGTTAGTGTTTGAGTTGTATGTTGCAGATCTTTTAGTTGGTGTGGTTGTGGATATTGCTTTGGTTGGTTTGTTAGCACCTTATGTTCGATTTGGCAAGCCATCCACATCGAGAGGTTTATTTGGACGCATACAACATGCTTATGATGCTCTTCCTAGCAAGTTTTATTGCATACTGGCAGTGTGAAGTTTTCCATTTTATGAGATCCAGCTAAAGTTTAATTCTTTGGTATTATTCTGGACCTGTATGTTATATGTACAATATACTTATTTCTTTGGCCCTATTCTCCTTGCTGCTGTGGGCTGGATAAGTTTATATTCTAGATCAGTGATTGTTTAGTAGATATAAAGTGCAACCAGTTTAGTTTGCTTTGATTCATATATTTTATTGAAGGCTTGGGGCAAAAGATTTGGATGGGTGATAGCTGGGGAATTTATTAACAGAAAGGAAGCGTGGTAGTTTGGCTGAAAAAGAAATCATAGGTACCACCACCCTAGGCAGAGTTTGTGAGTTGTCATAACTACTACTTATTAAAAACAATTCTTGTGATAATTAAAATGGTTAAATCCTGGATGCACTTATCTCTCTGCTTCATTATAATGTGGAAGATCTTATGTTATGGGTTGAAATCAGGAAAAAAAACCAAAGATTGAGAGATGGAATCTAATCGACCAACCATGGGACTAGCAGAGTGCCTGTGGGGCCCTCTAAAAAAACATCCAATTTAGATGTTTTGTTTTTATGAACTATTTTGCTGAAGATGGTGGAAACTGGTATAGACTTTCACTGTTGCTACTAGTGAGGAATAAGTCATGGGCCTTTGTTGGTGATTCCATTTCACGTAACCATGTGCAGTCATTGCTCTGTGTTCTCTCATAGGTACACTTTAAACTTAATCTAAGTAATACTTAAAAATATCAGATTTTGGTTGTCATTTTTTTTAATCATGTCTTTATATCTATTTTGGTTGTTAATTTTTTCTTTTTCTCTTGCTTAGTTGATTGCTTAAGCACTGTAATCATCAATCTGTTTTGGTTGTGGAGCAAGGTGCTTACTGCTCCATTTCTTGTCTTGGTTCTTTTTCTGTGTTGCAAAGATCATGTGGGAATGGTTTTCATTTGTGGAGGATGACAGCTTCCATTTTTGTGGTTCGACTACTGCTTTGAGGAGGTTGTAATGTCTTGTCTAAGCAGGTCTACCTATCATGTGGGATGTGGCTTTTCCTGAATGTTAATAGTTAGTGTTGTGGACATCCCTATTATTGGTTTTTGTACATTTATTAGCACTGATTGGTTTAGGTTTACTCATCACCAACAGAACCCCAGTTGGCAGTTATTTTGATCTACACTCCAGATAAAGTAGTCTTCAGTAACAAAGGGGAGGAAAGAAGCAAGGGAAACTGACTTGTATAATTAATAGTTAACAACGTTTACTAGTTTGATTGCCTCTGTTTGTGTTGGATAATGTTGTGTAGTGTTGTATATGGTAGACACTGCAATTACTTTTTTGGAGCAGTGTTGGTAGAAACTTCAACCATATGGTAGAAACTGTGTTGGTAGAAACTGCAATATAGTTGAGAAATAATAATTTTAAGTAAAAATTAAATTATTAATTAATATATGGAGTGTATTTGCAAAATATTAAAAAAATTTGTAAAATATTATTAAAATATATAATATTATACTATTATTTTGACTTTAAGATGGCTAGTCCAATGTGGATTCACCTAGCCAAAGGTTAATGCTATAGCCAAAATTTGGACTTGTCATTGCCAATGCCAATGCCAATGCTCTTATGAGGTTGGAGTTTTTCGCTCGGGGGCTTCCTGTGGTACTGCCATGACTTTATGGCATATATGTCATCCCTAGGCCAATCAGAGCAGGTCAGGTTTTTATCACTTTGCCCTTCTTAGTAGTAAACCTATTGGGTGCAAAGTTGCAAAGTTATGAGATTGGAGTTTTTCGCTCAAGAGCTTCCTTTGGTACTAAAATGACCTTTTGGTTTGTATACCCTATCCGCAGGCAAATCGGAGCGGGTCACATTTTTACCACTTTCCACTTACTTAGTAAATCAATTGGGTTCAAAGTTGCAAAGTTATGAGGTTGGTGTTTTTCGCTCGGGGCCATTCTATGGTACTACCATAACCTTAGGGTATGTATATCCCATCCCTAGGCCCATCGGAAGTGGGTCACATTTTTACCACTTTGCCCGTACTTGCTAGTAAACCAATCAGGTGCAAAGTTGAAAAGTTATGAGATTTGAGTTTTTTTCTCGGGGGCTTCCTATGGTACTACCATGAATTATGGTATGTATGCTCCGGGCCAATAGGAGCAGATTACATTTTTACCACTTTGTCATTGTTTAGTAGTATACCAATTGGGTCCAAAGTTACAAAGTTAATGAGGTTAGAGTTTTTCGCTCGGGGGCTTCCTATCATGCTACCATGATCTTATGGTATGTATGCCCCATCTCCGGGCCAATCAGAGTGGGTCATATTTTTACCACTTTACCCTTGCTTAGTAGTAAAGCAATTGCGTGCTAAAGTTGCAAAGTTATGAGGTTGGAGTTTTTCTGTCAGGGGCTTCCTATGGTTTACCATAACCTTATGGTATGTATGTCTCATCCCTGGGCAAATAGGAGCAGTTCACATTTTTACCACTTTTCCCTTAGTAGTAAACAAATTGGGTGCAAAGTTGCAAAGTTATGAGATTGGAATTTTTCACTCGAGGGCCTCCTTCGGCAATATGACGACCTTGTGGTATGTATTCCCCATCCTTGGACCAATTGGTGCGAGTCACATTTTTACGACTTTGCCCTACTTAAACCAATTGGGTGCAAAGTTGTAAAGTTATGAGGTTGGAAGTTTCACTCGGGGGCTTCCTGTGGTACTACCATGACCTTATGGTATGTATGTCATCCCTGGGCCAATCGGAGCTGGTCACCTTTTTACCACTTTACCCTTGCATAGTAGTAAACCAATTGGGTGCAAAGTTGCAAAGTTATGAGGTTGGAGTTTTTCGCTCCAGAGCTTCCTATGGTACTACCATGACCTTAGGGTATGTATCTCCCATTCCTAGGCCATTTGGAGTGAGTCACATTTTTACCACTTTGTCCTAGCTTAGTAGTAAACCAATTGGGTGTAAGGTTGCAAAGTTATGAAGTTGGAGCTTTTCAGTTAGGGCTTCCTATAGTACTAACATGATGTTATGGTATGAGTATTACGACAAATCGGAGTAGGTCACATTTTTACCACTTTGCCCTTTCTTAGTAGTAAATCAATTGGGTTCAAAGTTGCAAAGTTATGAGATTTGAGTTTTTGCTCGTCGGGCTTCCTATGGTACTACCATGACCTTATAGTATGTATGCCCCACCCCTGGGCCGATCAAAGCGGGTCACATTTTTATGACTTTGCCCTTGCTTAGTAGTAAACTAATTGGGTGCAAAGTTGCAAAGTTATGAGGTTGGAGTTTTCACTTGGGGGCTTCATATGGTACTACCATGACCTTATGATATGTATGCCCCATCCTAGGACCAATCTGAGTAGGTCACAGTTTTACCATTTTGCGTTTGCTTAGTAGTAAACCAATTGTGTGCAAAGTTGCAAAATTATGAGGTTGGAGTTTCACTCAAGAGCTTCCTACGGTCCTACCCTGACCTTAGGGTATGTATGTCCCATCCCTGGCCAATTGGAGTGGGTCACAATTTTACTATTTTGCCCTTGCTTAGTTGTAAACTAATTGGGTGGAAAGTTGCAATGCTATGAGGTTGGAGTTTTTTACTCTGGGACTTCCTATGGTACTACCATGACCTTATGTTAAGTATGCCCCGTCCCCGGGCCAATCGGAGCGGGTTACAATTTTACCAATTTGCCATTGTTTAGTAGTAAACCAATTGGGTGCAAAGTTGCAAAGTTATGAGCTTGAAGTTTTTCGTTCAGGGGCTTCCTATGAGCCTTCCTTGGCCTCAATAGTTCACTAATTTGGATCTTAGTTTTGGGTCTTACTATGTTGGGCCTAATAGTCATGTGTCTAGTAAGTTGGGCCTATGGTCTTGTGTCTACCAAGTTGGGCCAATAGTCTTAAGTCTGTCTTTTGCCCTCTTATTTTAATAAGCTAGGGCCCTTTTTAAATCAATTCTTGGGCCTTCTTCAAATCCATTTAGTATTTTTGTGAAGCCCCCAAATTTTGCTTGAGATCGGACGGACTCTGAAGTATCAAGATATGCAACACAAGGTTACCGGTCTCCATTCATAACAAATAAAGATGCATTGCACCTAGCATGCATATAGCAATATGCAATATTTGCAATGGATAATTTTTTTTCTTTAAGCAATACTATGCACCAAATAAGATATATCCCAAAATATTGAAACATAATTTATAAACTGAATGTGATAGACGTTCAAGATTATGGCATAACTCCAAAATATCTATAATCATAAGAGTACTGGAGACCGAGCTCCTTAAGTACAAGTAGGAACTAAAGCAACTACTAGTCTAATTTGAGTAGCTCGCACAACTTAGTCAAAGATGTCATAATATTAATGATAAATCGAAGCATTGAGGCTATGAGCTCTGCGCAGTGCCGTCACCATCTAATCGGTCGTCTCCAGTCGATCAAACTCTGATGCGCCTCCTGATCTGACACATGGCCTACCATTTTTGGGGGGTAGTTGGGACTACCACGGTGAGATTTGATTACAAACCTCAGTAAGTTAACAAACGATTTAAACCGACAATTTGAAGATGCATACATGACAGTAAAAGCATGAATGCAAAAATATGAACATGAGTAAACTTGACGTGACTTGACAAATAGCATGACATGTACTGACATGACTTGAACTGAACTGACGTGGAATAACCATGACATAAAGCTGAACGTGAAATGGAACATGAATTGAACTACAACTGAACGTGAACTGAACTGATATTGAACATGAACTGAACTAAAAATGAACATGAACTGGATTGCAACTGAACATGAATTGAATTGAAATTGAATATGAACTAAACGTGAAACTGAACATGAACTCAACCGAAACCAAACATGAATTAAACGTGAAACTGAACATGAACTCTAACTATAAGATTGATTACTCCAGGAGTATTATAAATGAGATATCCTAACAATCAAACTGATTACGCTAGGAGTAGTTTAAATGAGATACTATAACAATCAGAATTAGCGGTGGTCAAAATTTTTGAGATTCTGACTCTGGCTAAATTCTGACGAGGCTCCAACTCCGAAGGAGTCGGAGTTGGCAGAATTTGGAGTCACTCAGACTCTGAACTCTGATTTTTTAAAAAGAAAAACATATGATCAAAACGGCATCGTTCCACTTCAAGAGGAACGACATCGTTTCGTAAAGAAGGGGTCCAAAACGCAGGACCTTTCTTCCCCCCTCACTTTCGCACAATGCACAACACGACAACAGAATACAGTCCCTTTGTCTCCACAGTCACATGAGTTCACCTCCCCCGCCGTCTGCAGTCACCTGAGGCAGCTGCGAGCCACCTTCTAGAGTTCATCACAAATTGTAAGAATTATTTATTGTTCCTCCTCTAATAGATTTGTTGTTCCTCCTCAAATTGTAAAAATGTGATTTGTTGGTTCTCCTCCTCCTTTTGTGAAACGTGTATGATTTGTTATTCATTTCAATGATTTGGGGTTTGCATTTCAATGATTTCGGTTTTTAGGCCATTAAATTTATAAATTGAGGGATTTAGGTTTTGGAAAAATTGGGTATTTTTGTTCCAAGTGACATTCGTTCGAGTGTCGCTTGAGTGAACGTCACAGAGCCTTCACTCGAGTATGGCTCGAGTGAACATCACACAGATTGTTCACTCAAGCATTCGCTCGAGTATGGCTCGAGCAAACATCACACAGATTATTCGATCGAGCCTTCACTCTAATGTGATTGGAGCGAACATCACACAGATTGTTCGCTCGAGGCTTTGCTCGAGTGTGGCTAGAGCGGAGGTTCATTTTTTTGTGTTGTATTTATTTTTAAAATCACAAACACGAATAGACACATGTTTTTCCTTTTCAATGTGTTTTCAATTTGCAGATAATTTTTATAACATGTTAAATGACGGTTGTTTGTTAATTGTTTCAGATTATTTGCTCAAATTATGAATGTTACACCATCTCGTCCCAATTCTCCATAAGAGGATAAAGCACAGCCATTGGCGTCACCGACAGGTACTTCGGGTCGTAGACCCCCATCTAGAGCAGCTACCTCTTGTACAAGTAGTCAAGTCCCAATAAATCTAGAAGACGTTGATATGCTTAATGAGAAGGAGGATTTGATGCATTTTGAGGCCGATCCACCAGCACAACCTAGTAAAAAAAGGTGGTGGACATGAGAATATTTCACTAAAGTTCTTGGTGATCGTGAGAACCCACAGGCTCGATGCTACAACTGTGGGCAACTATGCAGTTGTCATTCCAAAAAACAAGGCACATCAGCATTAATAGCACATCTTACGGGTTGCCAGCAGTATAAGATACATAAAAGACTGGTGACAACTGATCAGACGAAGCTGAGTTACAAGACTTTTACAGCCATTGATGGCATGTAGATTAAGAAGCTATCAATCCCTAATACAGTGAGAAGATGTTGAGGGAATGTTCTTGCAAAGATGATCATCACTAATGAGATGTCTTTTGCCCCGATTAACAAGGCAGGCTTCCGCAAATTTGTGCATATTTTAGAGCCATCAGTTCTCATGCTTTCATAGTATACTGTGATGTGCGATTGTTGGAATAGGCATTCCAAAGAGAAGACAACGATGAAGGAAATGTTTGTCGCCACTGGCCAGAGAGTGTCATTTACGACTGATACATTAACCTCCATACAGAATGTGGGTTACATGTGTATCACAACCCACTTTCCTGACAGTAAGTGGACGCTGGAAAAGCGGATTATCGGCTTCAAAGAAGTTGTTGGTCACAAGGGGTCATCTATTAGCAAGGAGATAGATGACTCTATAAAGGATTGAGGGATCAGGAAAGTGCTTTGTTTCACGGTTTACAATGCCAGTGCGAATGACACTGCCATTGATTGGTTCAGGCGAAATATGATGGTAAAAGAGGATATCATTCGTGAGAACCAATTTATCCATGTATGATGTTGTACCCATATCATCAACCTCATAGTTTATGAGGGTTTCAAGGAGATTGATGATTTCATTATTAAAGGCCGAAACCTTGTGAGATATGTGAGGGCTTCCCCCCAACGGGTCTGTCAATTTAAGGCAATAGCTAAACAGCTTGAGATCTCATCTTCCAGTATATTGCAACTGGACATTTCTACTCGATGGAACTCTACATACATAGATGTAGCGCAGAAGTACCGAACAACGTTCAAGCAGATTAAGGTCGAGGATGAGGGCATGATGTATGCTTTGCTCGAGTCAGTTGAGGGAGAAGGGGGCTCGGTTCACCAGACACAGTTGGTTGGGCCAATGTCAGGTATTTTTTCAATTTTTAAAATTATTTTATGACATAACTATGTGGATATCTGTGATAAAATATCCTACTACGAACATGTACTTCGAGGAGCTCTCTAGGCTTTATGACCACTTGCAACAGAGTTGTGCTGATAGTGTTGGTTTGTTGAATGCAATGGTTATGAGGATGAAATACAAATATAATAAATATTAGGAAGATAAATAGATTAATATTTGTGGCTGCGATCCTTGACCCTTGATATAAGTTGGCAATCGTAGAAAATTAGATTAGAGACATCCTCGTTGATCAGTTTATTAGGTTGCTTAAATATGATATTGATGATTTATATAGCCATTACAACAAAAGTGGTCAGTCTTCAATCGAATGAGGTAGCTCCTCATGCCCAACCGTCTTGACATCTTCCTAGGATGACACATGCACAAAGTTCAAATTTATTGCAGCCATGACGGTATCATCAAAACCGTGCATCGAGGAATATTATGCAGTGTAAGTTTGAGGTTGAGTGTTATTTTATGGAAGATGTCGAGGCACCTAATGATACATTCATATATTAACTTGGTGGAAGGAGAATTCACTGCAAGAAATCAGGCCTTTTCTAGCGCTCAAAATTGTTGCAAATACATATAATAATCGATGCATTTGATCATTTTAGGTGATTTATAAATCGTAGCAATTTCGACGAAATCCTAAAGCCGTTTTTTATCAATTCGGCAATTTTAAAAAATCGTCACAAAAAACTACTATTTTTTGGCGATTTTAGGCTGTCTCAAATGTCCCAAAAATCGACGAAAATGACCTTTCCATTTATCATTAAAATCGCTGAGAAAAATCAATTGCGGCGAAATAGTTCGTTGCAAAAGGTTAAAAAAAGACCGCAAATAACTCAATATTTTTCTAGCGATTTTGAATTAGCGTCGCAATTACTATTTTCCAGAGTAAAGTTTCGCTGCAAATTACTTTTTCTGGCGATATTGAATCCCCGCAAAAAAATTATGCCACGACAAAATTATTTCCGGAAAATTTTATTCGTCGGAAAAGGTGTTTCAGAAAATAAAAATAAATGCACAAACCATAATACATAAAAAATATAATACACATCCACATTATATGTTCTTGCTCAAAAAAACAATTACACAAGTGGAAGCACAAAACCAAACTTACAAATAATCTAAAAACCTAAAAGAATATGTTAAAGTAACAAAAGAAATGAATGAACTAACTCTCTTGGCTTTAAGAAGTTGCTTCCTTTTGGTAGGTTTTATTCCTAATCCTATGTAGAAAACTAGGACAAAGTCTGTTTCTTGCCCAGTCTACAAGACAACAGTTATCATATTAAAAAAACGGAAAATATATCTATAAGTCATTCTCTCAATATGAAGCTAGCCCAAAAAGCTCCCATTGCAACTCTTTTGAGAGATTTCACAAATATGGCTAAACACATCCTTAGCTCATGACAAATGGTATAAGAGCCAGCTTAATAACTCCATGTGGCTCAGGGTGCACACAATGCATATTCACTTGAAGATGTGTTAAGAACAAATAATTATGACGAAAGCAGAGGGTGGATCATTTTTAATTTATGCAAAAATGGATTTTATAAAATATTTTATCATATAACATATCACTTATGACCCTAGATTCTTAGATAATGTTGTCCCAGTAAAAATTACATGCAGAACATATTGAAAATGAAGAAGTTATGAGAAGTAATAGATATAAGATCCAAGAAAATCACAAGCTGTGTTCATGCAAGATAATGATTCAAGCTTTCAACCACCAAAATGAAGCAAATCCCACCCCTGTACATATTCATCAAGTGCAATAAATTGCATGACAAAACCATGACTGAAAACTACACTAGGAACCAGGGAATCAAAATTAAGAAGTATTAATATCGATTGAGAAAGGCCAAGGAAAAGACAATAATACACCCCCATAAACACAAAGCATGATGGAAGTAAACAAAACAAGTAAAAAGGTGACTCCCTACTTCAAAACATTATTACTCTTGTGACCTGAATGGCAAAAATCAATTGACACTTTGGTTTTTGAGTTAAAGAGTTGGGTTATTTGAAGTAGGGGCAACACAGTCCCACTCTCCACCACAATTATGCATGGCCCAAACACTAAAGAAGCACTAAACTCCCTACTAGATAATTAGTAGCACCACACAAGCTCACAAAACCATATATACTCTGATTTCCCAAGCAACATTGAGACAATGCAATGTCATCATCTTAAAAAAAAAAAAAAATTGCTTATAGAAAAAAATCATTTAAAAATGCAACGTAAGTCATTAGATTAAAATTCATGAGCAAAGTGAGTATGGCTAACATCTTGGGATGCTAGCCATACCATCCACATTAGAAAATAGAAACAAAGGGGTGCTACTCCAATAGACATGAAGACATTAGAAACACCTAAGCAGAAAATAAAAAGAAAAATATTTTGACATTGTATAATCACTATGTGCATTTCCCTTCCAGTGAATTAGCAAACTATAATCACATTGTAATCTCGGAAACTATGATAGCATGCATGTTGAAAGGTAACTTTCACTATTTGCTATCTTTTATTTATGTACCAATAATTTAAAAGATGATATATAGATATCATTTTTCCTTACATTAAATACAAATCATGATTCTCTACTTGTAAACGTGTTGACATTAGTTACTAAAAGTAAACTGAGATACCAATTTTCTCAAAACATATATACCAATTTTCCATTGGCAGAAACAAGCCCAAAGCATGTCTGCTTGCACAGGTGTGCATAGAAGATGAGAATCCATAGACACTTGCAAATGTGACACACAACAATGACAGCATATAACAGTTAAATAGATTTATACCCAGGGCATTGATCAATGATTTAAAAAAGTTATTTAAAAATGCAATGCAAGTCATTAGATTGAAATTCAGTATAGGATCATCGCTAATAAGGTTCAAATGAAATAAAAGTTGAAACTTGAAAGTTACCTTATCTGTGACTTCTAAGGACTTGCAATAGAGCTCGTTAGATGTTACCTTATATTCCTAAAACATCGACAGCCAAATGCAGTACTACTTGAGCTCTCTCTCATATATATAGATATTTTGGCAGATGATATATATATATATATTTATATATATGATGTTGATAATCCTAATCCCAGAACAAGGCTAACAACCAAAATTATCTTTGTTTTCTTCCCTATAATTATATTAAATGTTGCAAATAAAGATTAAAAAAAGGAAGAAGACAAACAAAAGATCAAATGCCACTGCACCAAAATAGAACCACATAACATATGAAGTTTGTGGTGCATGCAGTCACAAAGGCTAGTACAATGCACAAAACACAAGCTGAACAAAGTTCCAATAAATATGTTGTCAGTAGAGAAAGAAATGACAGCACACAACTTATGTTAATTCACGAAGTAAGCAAGATACCTTTTTCCAGAAAATATGGTAGGGATGTAGCATGATCCAAGTGAAAGCTAGAAGCAGAAGCATCACTTTAGGTTAAACAAAGAGGCAAAACTATACATACATTAGTATTTGGTGGTAGTGGTTTTGAGTTGTCTGAGATATGTACTAATGACCATATAAAGACAAAAAGGGAAACCACTTTGCCCCTACATAGAAGCCAAGAAATCATAATATTATTCCAAAATCCCCATTAAAACTTTTTAAAAGATCCCAATTAAATTTATGCAAAACCAACCACTCATTAAATAGTGTCAAACATAAAGATAAATATTGAAATTTTTATGGATCACCATCTACGTAGTTCCTCCAGAATCAGTGATTCTACCTCACTATTCTGTTGCACACAGTCACCATTTGGCTTTTACCTCGATGGTATTCAAGGTGATAGCCTGTGAGTTTTTGATCTTACTTCCTATATATCTAGACAGATTGAGCTGGTTAAAGTATTAACATTAATATGATATCCTTGTTTATAAAAAATAAAAAATAAAAAACAAAGTACTAACATTACTGTAGAAGACAACTTTGTACAGAACATACAGGAGCAGAAACTAAGTGGAACTAACCCAACAATAAAGGCACTTTCTTTCAACTTTGCATGAAAGAAAAATCTAAGAAAATACATAACATAATGCACAAGACCTCACAATATAAATCCCAAACTATTTAGGCAACACATTCTGCTGCAACGACTCAACAGAAGTTAGAAAAAACATTCATTCCACTTAAGCATTTTTAGGACCAATAAGCCTGTCAACATTCTAGAATATTGGCTTGTGATAGAATGAAGAATATTGGACATATGTCATGCAGTGAGTGGAGAGTAGATTTGAGTCAGATATTAGAAGATGTCTATAAATATGAAAATGGATTGTAATAGCGCAGAATGAGAAAATAAGAATAATGTCAAATATCATCTTCTAATATCAGTGTGGCTTTTATGCAAACAGCTTGAATCCTCTATCTCTCTTCACTCTTAAACACAAACTGATCTTACCCAAGTTACCACTAGGAACCTAAGTACAGTAAAGATAGACAAAGGTTGCAAGAGAAAAGCAAAGCTGATCTTCCCCTCACCAGTCATAAAACAGAATGACAATGAGAGGATGCTCTGTAGCAATTAGCACGGATGGTGGGGCTCACTCTCCAAGACCCTGAAAAGCTCCACAACATTTTTAATTTTTGCTATACAAAAAATATTATACAAGAAAATTGATATATACAAGAAAATTGATATATACAATTTCTAGAGGCTGGTTCATGCAAGTACTTTATAAAAAAGTGAATCTCATCATGAAAAAGTGTTAAAAACTTACTTTTTCTTAATATAATCTACATTTTTACAAGAATTTTGTACAAGACTTGTACATTTAGAACTTATAACTAGAATTACTCTCATTATAAAAAAAATTAATTGTAAGCTAGCTTTAGATGCCACATTTCTCTCACATCTTTCTCATTCATTCAAATGTTGACAGTCTTCCATTCAATACAGTTTCAAACCAGCACTTTTTCAGACACCACCAAAGCATGCACATGATCATAAGGACCCAAAATTTAGATAAATTGGAATTCACCGACTTCTCAATATGAAAGAGGGAAGAAATAACAATTCAAATGCATCCCGCATGCAAAATTCAAGAAAAATAATAACAAAAGAATACAAGAATCCATTAACCTTGGTGCAGAGGAAGAGAAATGCAATTATGAACATTTATCAAACAATAACTATCCCACCTTATAAACGCAGGTCAAATGTCGATTTTCACGAGGGTGCCAGTTATTCCAAGATTCAAAGAAAATCTTAAAACACAAAGGACACCATCTGAATCAGAGCAACCTAAGAACTAATAAGAATTTCTTCCTGGATACACACAGGCCATAGCTAAAACAATAAATCAAGAAATAAAAAAAGAGAAGAACCCATGCTAGAAACCGTACATACAGTGAAACAAATGATCCGCAAGAGTATCATTAGGCATGTACTCAGCAACCAGCAACCTCTCATCTCCATCACAGCAATACCCAATCAAATTGGCCAGCCTTGGATGCCTCATTTGCCCTATTCCCCACGCCTCCTCCTCATTTGGTGGCAGTGGGTTGCAAATGGAGCAAGGGAGAGAGAGAAAGGGCATCGGGCTACTGGGCTAGGCGTAGAGGAGGAGGGGCTTCGATAGAGGACTGAGGGGGGAGGGGGGGGGGGGGGGGGAGACGGCTGGAGGGAACGAAATGAGGGGAAAACGTAATGCGGGGGTTTTAAATTTTATTAGCTTTTTTGGTGATTTTGATTCACTGCTAATAAGTTTAAATGGGCGCATATGTTTTTACAGCGACAATATTCGCCGTAAATAGTATTTCTTGCAGAAAATTTCTTTAATCGACATAAATTTATTGTTGCTACAATAATAATACTTTGTTGCGATGACAAAAAATGCCGCAAAAGGTACAAATGTCACCGTAAAAAGTAAATTTAAAATTTTCCTCCATGATTTCCCAACTTCGCAATGGAAATTAAGCGGCGACTTGGAAATCGCCAGAAATAACCTCTATCTGCAGCGAGTTTTTTTGCGACGATTTTAAAATCGCAGAAAAAGGCCTGATTTCTTGTATTGATTATGGCAAGTTTTCAGTCTTTTTCTGAATAGCTAGGGATGTACTAGCCATTGATATCACTACGGTTTCCTCTGAGTTGGTGTTTAGCATCGAAGGTCGTGTCTTGGATACTTATCGGAGTTCATTGTCTCCAACCACCCTGTGACGCCCAGAGATTCTGCTTGGGATCGAACGGACATCCGAAACGTCAGGATATGCAACACAAGGTTACTGCCCCCGTTCATTACAAATAAGATGCAATGTTCCTAACATGCATCTAGCATTATGCAATATTCGCAGCGGATAATTTTTTTTTCGATCAATACTATGTACCAAACTTATAATATCCTGAATAGTTAAAACATAATCCATGCATACTTAACAAAATAAACATCCACGATTACAGCACGTCAGAAGACTGTAATCTCAAAACAATGGAGACCTAGCTCCATAATTACATTGCCAAAATATACTATTGGGCTAGTTCGTTGAGTAACTCACGTAACTCGACTAACGATGCCCGAATACTATCCAAAGACCTAACTATGGAGACTACAAGCTCCGTGTTGCGTCTACGGCGTCTAGTCAACCTCCTCCAGTCTGCCAATATCTGCTCTTTGCTTTGATCCTGACACATCGCCTACCATTAAGAGGGAATGGTAGTTGGGACTACCACGGTGAGATTTGATTTCAAATCTCAGCAAGTTAACAGGAAACTTCCACACAAGTTAATGATGCATGCATGGCAGTAAAAGTATGAATGCATAATCAAAGTCATAAGTAAGCATAACTTGACATATAGCATGGCATAAATGACATAACTTGAACTGAAACTGAAACTTAGCTTGACGTGACATGACATGTACGTGAACTTAAAACATAATATGGACTAGCAACATAGCACGAACGTGAACTTGAAACATAACATGGACTTGAAACATAGCATGAACATGAACATACATAATTTGAACATGAACTTGAACATAACATGAACCTGAGAATAACATGACATAAATGTGAACTTAAAACATAAAGTGAATGTGAACATGACATAACATGAACGTGAACTTGAAACATAGCATGAATGTGAACATACATAACATGAACGTGAACTTGAACATAACGTGAACCTGAACATAACATGACAGAAACATGAACTTGAAACATATTCTTGTCTCATGTGATCACCATGATAGAGTAGTCTTATCTCATGGGGTTACCATGATTGAGTAATCTTATCTCATGGGGTTACCATGATTGCATATTCTTCTCTCATGAGGTTACCATGATTGTGTAATCTTATCTCATGGGGTTACTATGATTGCGTATTCTTGTCTCATGGAGTTACCATGATTGCGTAATCTTATCTCATGAGGTTATCATGATTGCATATTTTTATCTCATGGGATTACCATGATTGCGTATTCTTATCTCATAGTGTTACCATGATTGACATGAACTTGAAACTTGACATGAACGTAAACTTGAACATAACATAAAGTGAAGCATAACTTGAATGTGAAATACATGAATTTGGAATCTTATTCAATAGACTTAATTAATAAAAGTGACCATACGGGTGCTACAGCTGCGTGTCCCTGCCGATTACTGCATCACAACACAGGTGTTTATACCAAATGTGAGTGCGTTAATATGTACTCCACAGTTGTTGTCGCCCCACGTATTCTACGTGTCACAATTTTTGTATCTCACGTAGTGTATGCTCCACAGTTGTTGTGGCCCCATGAACTGTTTGTGCCACACTTGTTGTGGTCACACATAAAATAAAGTGTGGCTCCATCAGCGTTAGTGTCTGGTGCGTTCCAGTGACCAACTAGTTAGGCCCTATTCGCAACCTGTTGACTATACTTCGTCAACCTAAGGAATTTCACACCTATTTAGACACTCTAGTGTAAACAAAGGAGTTTCACTAGGATACTACCACATCCTAGCGATTAGGGTCGTGATTGACATGAATAACTTAACTGACATACATGACATTCCGTAACGTGACGTCAACGTAAGACGACAGCCATGACATACCTTGGGACATAAATGGAACAGATAACATTTCATAACATGACATACATGTAACATGCAATGTTTTGTAACATGGCATAACAAATAAATGACAACATTTCGTAAATGACATACATGTAATAGGTAATATTTCATAACATGGCATAACATGTGATAGTGAATATTAAGTGACATGACATACATGTAACAGATGAAATACGTAATCTGACATACTTGAAACATGAAGTAACAAGAGACATAATATATTATATAACAGATAAGTATTTCATGACATAATAATTCGTGTAATAGATAAACATGTGATGACATGGCATGGCATGACATATATAACAACATACGAACATAAACTATAGTTCCCTTACCCATCACACATACACAGTAAGCTGATAGTAAGTTAGGAGCTAACTCACCTCGATAGTCGCGTTCTACGAAAATAAAGCGCAAGACACGAGGAACTGTAAGAGGGTATTCTAAAAGTTAGAAATTAATTTACTAACAATTAGAAATGTGAAAATAGATAACTTAGAGTAAAATTACCATTTTACCATCTACATGTGGTAAAATGACCATTTTACCCCTAACTTAAGGATTTCACATCCTAACTCCAAAAATTACCAAAATTTACATTCCTCGTATAAATGTTGTCCTCGACTCAAATATCAACTTAGAAAAATCTAAGACCATTCACAATTATGGAAAACTCACTATGACCGAAACATACATAGGCCATTTCTCTTGATTTTGGTTGTAATTCTTTCAAATTTCAAAACTCATGATTAAACCAAAATTTTTCTTCTAATATACTCATAACATATTCCTAAGAATAATCATGTTCTGAATCATGAACAAAAGTCATCAAAATCACTAAAATCATATTTGAACTTTTTGTTTTTCTTCTAAGTTCAAAACATATTTTTGTTTCTAACTTGTTTCGATCAACCTCTTGATCCAAGATTTATAAATATGGACCAAAACATCACATGGTTTATAAAGGTGTCCTAAAACAGGTGCAAGCTTCAAACTCAAGATCACATGGTTAAACATCAACAAAAACATAAATTTAGCCAAGAACATCATCACTTTGGCCTAACCGAAAATCTTCTTGTATAAAATTCCATATCTTCAAAATAACATTCTAAAATGTATATAAGAGGCTTAGGATCCTCTAATAAAAATAATAAAGCCATTGGAATAAGATTAAACCACAAAATATTTAAACTTTCTCAAAACAGAAACTGTTTTTCCTCTTCCAGTTTCTAAGTTTTTAGATCTAAGTTTAACAGTACTCCATAAAAATTTTGGACCAAGATATGTCCATTAGCTTGGTCAAAAATTCCAAAACATAACATACTCTCCAGTTTCAGACCTTGAATGACCTTTCCATGATTAAAAATACTTTTGACCTACCAAATGAGCATGAAATGAGACTAATAAGATAACCCTGGAAACTAAACTTAAGCATCAACGACTTTTATGAACGAGTAATTGTGCGAAAAAAAGTTACAAAGGGTCGAAAATATGCACGCAAAAAGACATAGAAATCTGCCCGAGAGAGCTCTTTTGAATTTCTCTCTAAGAACGAGGTGAAAAAGTGATTAAAGGGAGTGCAATGTGTCTTGCACGACTTTAGACTTCTGGTAGGGGAATTTATGGGCTTGAATGACCCTTGATTGGATGTGGCTATGTGACATAAAGAGTGGAATAGTGAGGGGCAATGATTGCCTGCATCAACTATGAGATATGGAGGTTGATGGGGAGGATATCTTCTTCACAGCAAGGCACTATTGGGTGCAGCCAATGGCAGTGGATAGTCTACCATGTGGGGGAGGAAACTTTTTCAAGAAACTTTGCCAAGGTTGCCAAATTCGTGGGCATTGGTGGGCCTCAACCAAGTGGCTTCAATTTGGGGTTTAAAGGGGGTTTGGTTAGGGTTTGACGTGCTATCAAGCCCAAATCCAATTTTTCTTGGCCCAATCAAAATTTCAAAATTTAAAAGGTTGGATAATGATGTCATAACAAGGATTTGATTAATTAATAGCATGTAGAAGTGATTTAATCAAGTGATTAAACACAATGCTAGAAATCGGATTAAAAAGGTTTTGGAGGCCAACTTTAGGGTTTGAGAAACTGTTTAGGGTTTTGGTTTCAACCATGCTTTTTGGGGTTTCAATTGGACCCCAACCATTTAGGGTTTCACCAGGATTGAAACCTTCTTTGGTCTGTCACAATTTGGTGGATCAGATGAAACAAAGTTTTGCTTGGGTGGTATGATCTCACACATTGACTTCCTTCACAAATCCATCTAATGGTTCCTCATGGTACCAAGTGTCTAATACTATTTACTATGTGTGGCTAAGATCTTGCCAAGTGTCCAAATAAAACTTCTTTAACCTAATTTGGACATTCCACATTGTGATTTTGAAAACACTGCACTAGGTGCGCTTATCGAGATTATTATTCACTCCGAAAAAATACATAATAAACTTTATACTGAAAAATCATAAATATTCATATTAACCTATAGTGAAAATCGTTTACCAAAATTCAACCTCGAAGTGTCCCTAAAAATAATTTCACAATTTCGAACAAGCGTTTCGTCCGAAATTATGAAAATGGGCTATTGTGCTATAAAATCCTAAATAATCAAATGAGTCTAATGGCGTAGGCCAAAACACATTCTGACACTTCTAACTACCTAAAATAATTAAACCCATATTTTTAGCACCATAGTGAGTGATAACACTGACTATGCTGACAGACTAAAACCTGTGCGTTTGGTCGATTCGTGAAAACTTATGGGGTTTTCAAGAGGTTCCTAAAATCAATAGAAATTTCACCAGTGAATTTCTAGTGGACTGTTACAACCGTTGAGGCCTCGTTTGCACTCAAAACTGGTTAAGTTCAGTGCCCATTAGAGTAGATAACGTTGATGCCGAGAGCTATAGGCTTGAATTAGGTAACTTTATGATTTTAAATGATTTTTTACATAATTTTAATGTTTTCATTATTTAATTTATAATTTATATGATTTTGTAGACCTATATATGAACCCCAAACTAATTGTGGATGATTGAGATGACCCCTTTATTAGTGAGAAACTCAATTCTGGAAATTACCATCATGTAAAACTCATCAGAGTTAGAGGTGGATGTGAGTTCATAATGTATCCTATTTTATGTCATATATCAGTTGGTTGATGGTTTAGAAGTCTATAATTAAATTGCTAAAGAAAATATAGTGCATTTGTTCAATAAAAATTCAAGCAGGAAAATTGAAAATCATTATTGAGTCATCAACTCAAATGCATGGATTGTCAACTGATGCGGAGGATTGTGGCTATTTCATATTTGAATGAAATCTATGACATTATTAATATTTTGGTGCTGTAAATTTAAATTTATTGCAATTTGTAGTTTTAAATTTAAATTTATCGTTTGCGATTTGTAGTTTGATTTAGTCATTGTATTTAAATTTTAACTTATTTTTTATAGTATTTTAGTTTTTTTCAATTATTCTTTTTAAATATTTTTAAACAAGGGTGGGTCAATCTGAATTTCAGATTGGGCCTTGGATATTGGGCCGTGGGCCCAGGCCCAATTTGAGTAGGGCAACTGGGGCTTAGTTGCTGTGAAGCCCACTTCTACTCTGATTGGAGCTCCTAGCTCCGACTCTGAGCTCTGAATTTCGACTCCAATCAGAGTCAAAGTTGGAGCAGCTTTTGACCTCCAACCCTAGTCAAAGTCGGATGTTAGAGGTGGGCATTTCGACTCCATCAGAGTCGGAGCCCACCCCTAATTAGGATGATTACTCCAGGAGTAGTTTAAATAAGATACCCTAACAATCATAATGATTACGCCAAGAGTACCTAATAATACTCTAACAATCAGAATGATTACGTCATGAGCATTTCAATAGAGGTATTCGAACAATCGGAATGATTACACCAGAAGTACCTTGCGTGAATTATCAATGGAGATACTCGAGACATGAAGTGACGTGAAAAAATATTTTTGAGACACACTCGATACTCGAGACATGACGTGATATGAAACAAAAGAACAGATGACCTAACTTAACGTAATGTAACGTTGCATGTATGTGAGATGAATGAAATGGCATAACGTGAAATAGACAAACATTTCATGACATGGAATAACGTGTAACAGATAAACATTACATGACATGACATAATATGTAACAAATAAACATTTCGTGATGGAATATAACGTGTAATAGATAAATATATAGTGACATGGCATAACGTGTAACAGATAAATATTCTTGACGGAATATATTGTGTAACAAATAAACATATAGTGACATGGCATAACATGACATATATATAATAACATAAAAACATAGGCAAATGTTCCCTTACCAACACCTATACACAGTAATCTGACAGTAAATTAGAAGTTAACTTATAGTGACTATCACGTTACGGAGTAAAATGTGTGAAACACAAGAAACTGTAAGTAGGGATTTCTAAACCTTAGGAACTTCATCACTAATAGTAGAAAAATGCTAGAACGCACGATAGTTTTAAAACACGAAAGTGCACACCTTATGAAACCTCCAATTTACCCTTTTTTAAGTTTTCAGACCATCTTGGGTGTGTTTTCAGACCATCCTCACTCAGCATCAGTCGCATTTCTCATCCATAAGTATCAAACCCTTCTCGGTTATGGCTGCTGCACCCACATCTGTTTTATTTTTGCACCCACAAAACACTGTAAATCTTGTCATGATTGTTGTTCTGCTTTTCTTTTCAAATTTTTAAGTTCCAGAATGTCTAAAGTATACACATCCAAATGAAGATAAAATGGATAGTGAGATGAAATGAAATGATTTTAAATGAAAGTTAAAAATTGAATAAAATATTGTTAAAATATTATTTTTTAGAGAAATGATAGTTATAGTCGTAAATGCATAAGCACCGTACAATCACTTTGAAAAAAGTGAATAAATACGAGATCTATATAAAAATAAATTAATTTTTTAATAGTAGAGCTCACTATTTTCAAAACGACTGTACAGTACTTGTGTACTTCATGATTCTATGCAGCATTACTCTATTTTTTAATATTATTGTTATTTTAAGATTTAAAAAAATTAAATTATTTATTATATATATTTTAAATAAAAATTTAAAATATAATAAAATAAAATAAGACATTTTCACTATCTAAACATGCCTTACACTTTTTAGTGCAGGAGAAAGTTTTATTTTTATTTCTTTCCTGAACCTAGGCGGAGGATGAGTTGTACAGGAGAGGGAGAAATGCCAGAAGAAAAAATCTTCTTCACACTCTACTATTTATCACACACACAACACTCCTAGTGTAATGAGTTATAAAAAAAAAAAAAAAAAAATTGAGTGCATGGTGTGTGGAGAGTGTGGGCAAATGTGTAGAAATGCTCATGCCAGAAATTGTAAAAAGCTTTCATTTTACTTTTTCTTTGTTTTATTTTATTTTTTCTTTACTTATCCGACTCGGCACTATTCGTGCGATTCGTGCACTACATTGGGGCTTCCTGTAGCAGCACTCCTAATAGTAAGTAGGGAAGAGAATGGCTGGATGGTTGTTCTAAGAGCATTGCTATTCATAAGCCCATACACCACACACCAAAAAAATTTTATTTTTTTTAAATTTTTTTAAAGTTTTTTTTTTGGTTTTATTATTCTTAAAATAATTGAATTATTATACTCATAATCCATATACCACACATTTGGTAAGAGAATAAAATTAAAGAAAACATAAAAATGATGGTGTGTGGTGTATGAGACTTAGGAATTGAATTTTTCTTGTTCTAAATCTTTTGATTTCTATTTTTTTAATAACTAATAAGAGGGCACGAGCTCGGTTCCTCCTTTACAAAAAGGAGATGTTTTCAAAACATTGGGGATAGGAGTGCTCGCACCCCAATGCAAGCAAACAGTGTTCGCACCTTGAGGCAAACAACAATAGCTCGCACCCAAGGCCAATGAGGAGTGCTCTCATACTAGCAAGCACCGTTAACGAGCATGAAGGTTCCCCTAGGGGCGAGCAAAAGCTTGTGCCCAAGAGAGCATAGGGTGGCGAAGTGCGCGCCATCCACACGAGCATTGTAGGAACAGAAGTGCTCGCAACCTCAAATTTCGATATTCATTGAAAATATACGTTGGTTGAAGCATGCATTGGAGCCATCCTGAGTAACAACGAGGTGCTCTCGAGCAGCCCTAGGGACCTAATAGAGCTCACTACCTTCCATTACGCAGTCACGCAAAGTGTGGTTTGATAAATTTAGTGTTGTGGTGTTGTCATATGGTTCGTGTGACGGTAGCAGAGCCTAGTTTGAGATAATCCATTCAATCTTCTTTTTCTTTTTTTCCTTCTCTTTTCTCTCTTTTTTTCGATCTTTCTCATCCCATGGAACTCCTTCTTGGAACATTTCCAGAAAGTTGTGTTCCCAACTTCTTCCGTTAGCATTTCTTCTTTAAGCGGCATTTACTCTTCTTGTTACGATAGTTTTGTGCAAAAACGGAGCTAGGTTCAGAATAATCCATCCAATCTTCTTTTCTTTCTTTTTTTATCTTTGTTTTCTCTTTTTCCAAATTTTCCTCTTCCCATGGAACTCCTTGAAACATTTAAAAAAAATTGAGCTCCTAACTTCTTACAGCAACATTTCTTCTTTGAGCTGCATTTCCTTTTCTTCTTTCAGTAGAGCTTCCTGTCTTGGTTCTCTTGCAGCCTTGACAATGATGGTATCGATGACACCACAGTGGATTTGTTTCTATTTCATGATTGACTGAGATCTTGAGATGGAAACTTCTCGTTATCGATAGTTCTAGAGATTTTTGGTTGTCATCAATAGGTTTGATTTGGATTAGGAGTGTTTTTATCTAATTTGATCTATTGTAAGGTTACTTTATTCCATTAGAATATATAGCAGGAGCATTTTAGCCTAATCCAAAAATTGTAGCAGGGGCAGTTTGGTTAGCTCAGTATCTGTATTAGGGGTAATTCAATCCAATATGGGATCTATAGAAGAGCATTTTGATCTAAGTCATCACATGAATTCTACTTAATAGGGTCTAAAGACTCTAAACTCACTATTTTATCATAGATAGATATAATTGCTATTTTTAATTTAAAAATCCTTTATTTGTGTATTATTTTTAAAATGGTATTTTTTAAAATTTGAGTTTTTTTGAAAAAACAAAAAATTATATACATCTTATATATGATAAAAAAATGACATGTATCGAATAGTTTGATAAACATTGATGATAGTTGATTTTTTAAAAGAAATGATAATTGATTGAGGTTTCAATAATGATATTATTAACCATTAATGATGGATGAATTTAAGGAATTTATTTGATTCTATTTTAAATGATACGGCCTAATATTATTAGGTATCGTTTAAAATTTTATGCACAATATTATATGTATTATATGTATTGAGTGTCAATTTATTGTTGTTTTTTATAAAATTAAGAATTTTATAATTTTCACAATTTTTAATGACTGGCCTATTATATAAGTAAAATACAAGTATAGATTATCTCTAAATAAATACAATTATAGATAGCATATTTCCTAATTAAAAAGTCCAAATTTAAGGGTCTGTTTGGAAATACAACTATTTTAAGGTATTCTCAGACTATTTCACTAATATTTATAAACTATTTACTACTATTTATAAATAATCTAAGATACTTTTTGGCTCCGGACTAAGGCACGTGTATGAAAATTTCACTCTCTTTAAGAAGATTCAAGCTCTCTACGGTATCCAAGGTTTCAAATGAATCAGTGCAGTAGACCTCCTATTGACTTGTCTCCTCCATAATACAACAGTCAAACTGATTGTCGTATAGCTTGAATCAACTCTGCATAAGTGGTTGAGCCAAAACTCTCTAGTAGAAATACATTTCTTTTGTCTAGAAAATTCTCAAAAAATATCTACACACTTTTCTTTTTATTTTCTCTCTTGTACGTACAAAATAAGCCCCTTTTTTTTAAATAGAAACTTCCTCTTTCATTCATAGGACAGTGTCTACAATGCATTTCTTGTCTTTCTGTAAACAAGTTGAAATAAAAACAGGTGCCTCTTTTATACATATTTTCTCTACATCTAACTGTATAACTACCTAGCTAAGTTATGAGCTATTGTGTTTGTGTTTCTGTTTGTATATTGCACTTTCCAGTTTGACCAAATTTATAAATATATCTTCAATTTTTCAATGATGCTTCTATAGTAAGATAAGTCTTCATTAGAATCATTAACTGCTTTGACAATTATTTGTGCATCCCCTTCTAGTATCACTCTATTGAAACTCAGATCACTGCATAATTCCATGGCTTTCCTTAGTGCAAGACATTCTATTATAGTTGGTTGTTCCACATTGCCTCTCAACCCACAACAGGCTACCCTCACCTCCCCCTTGTCATTTCTAATGATAACCCCTATCCCCATCTTCCTCTCCTTAATATCAAGTGTTGCATCCCAGTTTGCGTTTAAGTAGTTTTCTCCTGGTGGTCTCCATAGCTGGTTCACCCCTGCTGCAATATTAGAACTTTCTGGCTTTTCTGAACTAACCTCAGCTGATTGAAATTCATCCAAACTTTCCTTAGCTGATCTGATTACACTACACGGGTTGTGAAACTTGTTTTCAAAGATGAAAATGTTCCTTCTGATCCATAGTCCCCTCATAATAGCTGTTGTTTCCTCCAATTTAGCCTTATTGAGCTTTTCTATCAATTCTTCCCATAGTTTCAAGAGATCACCTTCATGTATCCTCCATTTCTGAATTGGTTTTAAAGCCACAACCCACACATCATTTGCTGCAGGGCAATGCCACAGTACATGCATCACTGTCTCTTCATCTTGCAAACAAATAGGACACATTGGTTCCTCAACAATCTTTTTAACAAACAAATTCCTTCTTATAGCTAGCAGATTGTTCCCTGCCTTCCACATATAAATGTTTACCTTTCCAGGTATATGCAAATCCCAATTGTTCCTCCATCTTTTATCAATCTCAGCCTCCATTGAAGTTTCCCCCCATCACTGTTTTTTTCCTTGATTCTTTCAGAAAATATGCACTTTTGACACTGAATAAGCCCTTCTTAGAGGGACCCCAAATCATCTTGTCCTCGACATTCCTTTTACTTATAGGATGCTACATATTTGATCGGCTTCTTCCCTCCTGAAAACTGATCTAATTAGACTCTCATTCCATTCCCTTTTCTCTTCATTAATCAGATCTTTAACCTTTGCATCACCATTCAACATTGAAATAGGGGATTGAACACAGTAGGATGATGGTGTTGACAACCATCTTTGACTCCAAATATTGATTCTAGCTCCATTCCCCACCCTCCTTTAACAGCCCAATAGAACTCCACACACTCCTCCAAATTAGAGAGGAGCATTTCCCAATATTGCTTCTAATAGTGAAGAGTTTTTGAAATATTTCTCTCTGAAAATCATAGCAGCCATAAAAAAAGGCTTCTGTAAAATTCTCCATGCCTGCTTAGCCAATAAAGCCAAGTTGAAACTTGCCAAATCTCTAAAGCTCAGTCCACCCTTTCCTTTTGATTTCCCCATCTTCTCCCAACTCATCCATTGAATCCCATTTTTTTTTACTGGTTACCCCAACAAATCTTGGACAACACCACATTAATTTCTTTGCAAAGCTTCTTTGGCAGCTTGAAAACACTCATAGTGTAAGAAGGTATAGCTTGTAGTATAGCCTTGATCATGATTTCCTTCCCTACCCCTGAGTGAAAACAATTCTTCCAATTGTTGATTTTTTACCACACTCTCTCCTTAAGACACCTAAACGTATTGTATTTTGATTTGACAACCATAGTGGGTAATCCTAAGTATTTTTTATAGTTGCCCTGCACTTGAGACCTCCTTCCCTTAGAATCAACTTTCTGTCATCAAATGGGGTGTTTGTGCTAAAGTAAATTGTTGTCTTTTCCTTGTTCAGGAATTGTCTTGATGCTCTTTCATACCTTAACAATAAAGCTTGCAGTTTCCTCCATTCTTCCACACAAGTTCTCCCAAACAATATACAGTCATTAGCAAATAGTAGATGATTTACCCTTAAGCCCCCTTTCACCATTGAAACCCCTATTGTATTCCTCTTAAAATCTGAATTGTTAAGCAAAGAACTCAACCCCTCAACAGACATGATGAATAAATAGGGATAAGGGACCCCTTGTCTTAAGCCCGTTTAAGGATAAACTCTAGAAGGCTTGCCATTAATCAAAACTGAATAAGACACTGAAGTAACACACTTCATAATTAGATATGTCCATTCATCATAGAAACCTAGCTTCTTCATAACCGCTTGCACATAAGTCTATTCTATTCTATTATATGCTTTTGACATATCAAGTTTAATAGCCATGCTTCATTTTTTACCCTTCTTTCCCACCTTCATCATATGCAAAACCTCATATGCAACCATGATGTTATCAATAATTATTCTCACTAGTATGAAAGCACTTTGATTGGCTGAAATAATTTTTGTCGATACTCCTTTAAGTCTATTTAGTATCACTTTGGACACAATTTTGTAAATGACATTACAAAGGCTTATAGGCCTAAATTCAGTGACAACCTTGGTGTCTTTTGTTTTAGGAATAAGAGCAATGTAGGTGTAATTAACAGTAGAAAAAGGGATGTTGCCATTCAGAAAACCTAACACTGCAGAACAAACTTCTCCTACTCTGTTCCAATGGTTCTGATAGAAGCAAGCACCAAATGCATTAGGACCTGGTGACTTCAAAAGGGCCATGTGCTTGATATCTGCCTCAATCTCCATTATGTAAAAAGGCCTTAGCAGCTTTCCATTCATTTCTCTTGAAACTCTAGGCTCCAAATGTTGCAAACATTCATTCATAGATGTTGTACTAGGCTGACTTGTGGTGAATAAGCTCTCAAAATAACTCCTAAAAGCTCTATCAATCTCTTCATGACTTTTAAAAACCCTCCCTTGTTCATCCACAATCTGATTGATGTTGTTTTTTTCGTTCTTCTCTGATTTATACAAGCATGAAGAAACTTGGTGTTTTTGTCCCCCATAGCATACCAGGTCCTTTTTACTCTTTGTTTCCACTTCACATCCTCCCTCTCAAGCATTACCCCAATATCATTTTGCATTTTTTTGATCTCTGCATAATTGTAACTACTCTCATCATCTTGTAACTTTTTTAAGATCTCAATCTTTTCCTTCATCTCCTTCACTCTATCCACACTAAACTGGTCACTCTATCTAATGAGAGCTCCTTTGCAACTCTCCAACAGATTTTGAATGTATTTTGATTGCTCTCCCCTCTCTTGTGGTACAATACCAGGCCCCTTTGATGACTTCTTCACAATCCTCCTCTTTAGCCCAGCTTGCTTCATACCTAAAGACTTTTCTCCCCTCCATACTTTCCTCCCTTCATTGTTCATGAACAACAATAAAGGCATGTGGTTTGAGCTTCTGCCAGTTAGTACTTCCACCTTATATTCTTTGAATATTTGTGCCCAACCTGGATGAGCCACAACCCTGTCCAGCCTTTCTTTTGTGAAAGTGTCATCCTTATGCCTATTACTCCAAGTGAACTTATTTCCTCTCCACCCTAAGTCTAATAGATTCCCCTTCTTGATTACTGATGTAAAACTTTTCATTTGTTTTTCCTGTCTTGGCTTACCTCCCACCTTCTCATCATGGGCTAAAATTTCATTGAAATCCCCTATCACACACCATCTTTGGTTGTCTCTTGGCCTTAGAGATGAAAGTAGATCCCATGATTCAACCCTTTTATTAGTTTCAGGCTGACCATAATATCCTGTCAGCAGCCACCTTTCCTTACCTTCCCCTTCTGTGATCCAGGCATTTATGTGCCTCAGTGTATGGTTCAAAACTTCTACTTTGGCCTTAAAGATGAAAGCAGATCCCATGATTGAGAAGCCTTTTAAAAGTAGTAAATTATTACCTCAAAAAACCATCCCATAGAAAATGGGTCCCGTTTGGATTTAGAAATGAATTGAGATGGTTTTAGATGAGTTGAATAAAATATTGTTAGAATATTATTTTTAATATTATTATTGTTTTTAGATTTAAAAAAGTTGAATTGTTTATTAAATGTTAGAATAATAAAACAGAGGAGCACGCACACTAATGAGGTTAAAGGCAATAATTAAGAGTGAATGACGTACGGAAAAAAGAAAGAAAAAAAAAGGCTTAGCCACTAAAATGCCTCGTTTGTTTTCGCATATAAAATATAATAAAATGAGATAAGTTGAGATAAAAGTTTAAAGTTGAATAAAATATTGTTATAATATATTTTTTTATATTATTTTTATTTTTGTTTATGAAAAAGTTGAATTATTTATTTTATTTTGTATGAGAATTTAAATAAATTATAATAATAAGATGAAATGAATTGAAAGACTTATGAAAATAAACGAAGAGATGTACCTAACCCAGTCAGAGATAATATTTATCAAAAACTGCAACACTCGAGAATCAATAAAGGTTTTATTTTTTGTGCTACAAACGTAAAGTAACCCCAGAATCAATAATACTATTAACGGATTAAGAATAAAACACGTTAATGACTAATATCAAATTTAAAATGCCACCGTTATAACACTTTAAAAAAGTTACAAAGTACTAATAAATATTAAAGAGAATAGTATTGAAATAGTAATAATAATTTATAAATAATAATACAATAATATGAAAATATCTAAAAATAATTATGTTTTCAAAAATATTCTGTTATGTTTGGAGTTGTGGTGGGAGATCTGAAAGGTGTTTAAATAACATTAAAAGTACTTTAATAATAAATAAAGATTGTTTGAATATTCTATTTAAAAATACTTTTTATATAAAAATAATTATGTTTTCCAAATAAGTTATAAACTACATTGGAGAAAATCATTTTTGAAATTACCCAAATACCCTTAAAATGTAGCAGAAATATCTATCAATTCACTCAACAAATTGGTTAGTCGTCAAACATGCTATCAATTTATTAACTAGGCAATAACATAAGATAAATGAAGTGCGTAATACCAAAATTGGTATCGAAGGAAAACCCTTTAAATAATTCTTTAAAGGTAAAACCCTACGGGGCAGCCAAACTCAGAAAAGTTAATTTTATTATTTGAAAATCAATTACATGTAAAGTTCAATTACAAAACCTTTTTCAATTGGCACTCTTACTTGACCAAACAAATGACTCATTTGTCTTCTACCGCAGTAACAGTCAGAACCTCTGACGATTTTCAAACATTGGTTTTTCTCCTGGAACTCCAATTAGGGCTGTGCATAATTGGGCCTAAGCCCGACCCGTCCGGCAGAACCGACTTCTCCAACCCGTTAGAGACGGGTTCATCGATTCATATGAATGATGCCGGGTTTGAGTAAAACTAACCCGTCGAAGCCGTCCAAACCGACTCTGCATCTGAAGACGAAATCACTTCTGAAGACGAAGACGAAGACGAAGACACTCCTCTCCACTGCGGAAACCCTATTCACTGTCGCTGTTCTCCGTCTCCTTTCGCCGTTGCCGGTCGCAGTGGTCATCGCAGAGGTTCGTTCTCTCTCTCTCTCTCTCTCTCTCTCTCTCTCTCTCTCTCTCTCGGTAAGATTTAATTTTTGAAACTTTGTTTGGTGCTATGTGTGTTCTCTGTTTGGTCGTCGGAAACCCTAGTTTTCTTTATGCGGTGATTGTCTTTGTTTATCCATAATTTCTTTTATGGGTTTGCTCTAATATGCGGTAATTTCTGTCGACAATAAAATCCCAAAAAAAATCGCAAGTGATTGCAAATGCTGTTATCATTTACAAGAGTGTGAGTGCGGATGGAGGAATGATCTGAGTTTTGTAAGCGTTTCATTTTAGACTGAATTAAGTAAAATTGTATTGTGATTTATGAATTGGTTTATGGTGAACTGGCTTTACTATACGGTTATACGGACAAAGTTTATTAGGCTTCACGAGTGACTTGGAAATGACAAAATCGTGCTTCGGCATGGCAGTATACAAACCATAGTACCAATCCGCTATTTTTTTTTAATGTAAATTATACATATCTAGCAAAATACTCTACAATATATTATATATAGTGATGTATGTGTTGGAGCCCTAATTACCATGGCATTTGTCTATAGTATTGATAAACATGCATGATACTTGTTAAATTGCATTTGTCTTTTGACATTTGGTTGTAAATTGGGAAGCAAGAATACTTGTCTGGGATTTACATTGTTTACAGATTGGCCTTCCGAGAGAGAGAGGAACAATTTATATTTCTGGGGCTTACTATGAGATGAATAGAAGGTTAATAAGTAGGAATTAAGGATTCTAAATGTGACAATATAAATGAAAGATGAAAAAGTGATAATCATAATCTAATTTATATGTTGGGAAAAACAATGAATTTACCTGTATTTCTGATCATGAAAAACAAAAGAAAAGATTCGGAGCTTACTATGTTCCAACAACCCTACTTGTGTTTCCTTGAGTTTGATCAACTCCAAAAATCCTCGCCATGCCAAAATCTGAAATTTTTGGATTCATGTTGGCATCCAACAATATATTGTTGACTTTGAGATCACGATGTATAATTTTGAGTCGAGAATCTTCATGAAGATATTGAATTCCTCGAGCAATTCCGTCTATTATCTTGTAACGCTTGGACCAATCCAGTTGTCTTTGTCTTTCAGGATCTACAAGTTCATTAGAATAATTATACGTGTTAGGATAGATAAAAAAAAATATCTTCCCGAAGTTACAATTTAATCAACATGTCACGAGTTGGGTATACCATATAGGAAATTGTCAAGGCTTTTGTTGGGTATGAATTCATAGACAAGTATCATTTCTGTGTTGAAGCTTAGCTACCAATACAACCTCATCCTTAAACTGTTATGCACCTTGTCCAGAGCTTAGCTACCAAATCCACCTTGTAAAGCTACCAAGCAATGTAAAGCAATTCCATACCTTGTAAACCACACCAAATCCACCTTCACCTAGCTTGCTGTTTTCAGAGAATTTGTTCGTGGCAGCTTCAATTGTACTAAATTCAAATTGCAAGGACTCTACAGTGCTAATATCATTTAAAGCTACAAAGTTGGCCTAAGGTAGTATGACTTTGTGTTCTGAGGTTGAGTTTGTGGTGAATCTTAGCTGGTGATCAAGCATGGTTTGATGAGAGGTAAGTGAAAGGAGAAAGTAGTTTGGTAGTTTTATGAGTATGAGAGAAAAATGGTTATGGGTGTGACACTCTTACAAGGAAAAATAGTTTTTGCTTTTAATATCAGTAGTTCTCACAAATGTTCTTCTTTAAACGTCTTACTACCATACAAAAAACCAAAACAAGCTTTTGTAATCCAGGAAAATGATACCTTCCCCTCTAATTTGGTAAAATATACCAGCCTGGGATGGGGGTCGATCTGATTTAGACTATAATAAGTACTTTGTATTATTGTATATAATTCTCTTGGCCAATTGGTCCAACCTGCTCCTCAACAGCTGGCATGTAGAAGATCTAGGCACCATAGATACTTTCACTCATTGGTTGGTATTCTTAGTGATTGAAAACTAAGTTTTTTGCGCACATAGAAAACAAAACCTCTACCTCAACCGAACATAATAAAACCATTCTACTGCTACCCAAAAACTGAATGGAAGACTGATATGATCAACATTTATTTATGTTTAATTGTAAAATTTGTGACTTGTTATTATTTATGTTAAGAGTCCTGTGGTTTTGTATGGTTGTACAACATTTATTTATGTTGGGTATGGTTTGTTATGGTCAAAGCATATATGTACCACATTTATTTATGCTGGAGTTGGTTTTGTATGGTCAGTATCATTAGCTTCATTGACTTGTTAATATCTGCATGCTGAGAATGATTCACAATATGCAAATTTTTTGGGTCATATTCATATCCTAATATCTTGATTTTTATATGTTATATTATATGTCAGCTCTTATATGGATTGCTTCGAAAGTGACACTCGTACAAATTTAAGAGATAATGAGACTGATACTCCTTTGGAAAACCAATCACAAATGGCTTCAAATATTAACTTATCTAGTGACACAAGTCTCCCAGTCCCTCCTCGTAAAAGGAGGGCAAATAAGGACCCCTCAGCAGTGTGGGATCATTTCACTAAAATAGATGGATGCCCTTTAAATGACCCAAAAGCGAAGTGTAATTATTGTCACAAGATTTACTCTTGTCATCCCAAAAGACATGGTACATCAAGTATGCTACAACATCTTGGTACTTGTAAGCAACATCCTCATAGAATTAGACTTACGGATCAACAGACTATGAGTCGTGAGGGGACTCTTGAGGGAATTGGAGATAGTGATGTCAATAACTCGGCAAATGCACATAAGTTTGATTCAGAAATTGTACGAATGACAATTGCTGAAATGATAATTTGTGATGAGCTTCCATTTAGGATAGTAGAAGCCCAGGGATTTAGGAAAGTATGTAGATCACTTGAACCAAGGTTCCAAGTGCCATCTCGAACTACTGCGGCGAGAGACTGTATTAAACTATTTAAAATGGAGAAGGAGAAGTTAAGGAAAATATTTAAGACGGTTGGGCGGGTTAGTTTAACCACTGACACATGGACGTCGATTCAAAACTTAAATTATATGTGTCTTACTGCACATTTTATCGACTGTGAATGGAAACTACACAAAAGAATTCTAAACTTTTGCATGATCCCTAATCACAAAGGAGAAACTATTGGAAAGTATGTAGATTCATGTCTACAAGATTGGGGTATTGACAAGATCTTTACTGTTACAGTTGACAATGCTTCCTCAAACGATGTTGCCATTGAGTATTTGAGGAAGTTCGTAGGAGGTCATTTGTTGGAAGGGAAGTATATTCACATTAGGTGTTGTGCCCATATTATGAACGTCATTGTGAATGATGGGCTCAAAGATTGTGATAATTCAATTACAAGGGTGCGTAATGCGGTTAGGTATGTTAGATCATCTCCCGCAAGAATGGATAAATTCAAAAAGTGTATAGAGAAGGAAAAAATTGGTTGTACGAAATTGGTATGCCTTGATGTTTCCACAAGATGGAATTCGACTTATCTAATGCTAGAAGTTGCAGAAGCATTTAAAAAACCATTTCTGGGATTGGAGAAGGATGATGATTCTTTTTTTCGTTATTGTCGTAATGTGAACTTGAGCCCTCCAAACTCTAGTGATTGGGAGAGAGTTAGAGTATTGATAAAGTTTTTGAAGATTTTTTATCATGCTACTGTGAGACTTTCTGGCTCTTTATATGTCACATCTAATGCATACTTCCAAGAGCTTTGTGGCATCCAATCACATTTGTAAAAAATGTGTCAAAGTAATGATGCAGTGTTGAAATGTATGGCGGTGAATATGAAGATTAAGTATGATCAATATTGGGGATCAATCGAGAAGACTAACTTGATGATATTTATTGTTGTTGTTCTTGATCCAAGATGCAAATTTAATCTTTTGCATTTTTGGTTCAAAAAAATATATGGTGATAATTTAGTCGAATAAATGATGACAAAAATGAAACAATTGATGATTGATATTTATGGAGAATATAATGTTGTGTATGGGAGTTCAAGTGGAGTTTCCTATTCTGAGCCTCCTTCCTCAATTGATCCTAGTATGATTGATTCTGATTCTCAACAGAGTTTTTGGGTTGAGTATGAGCAAGAAATAATTGAATCTAATTTGATGAACAAATCAGAGATCGATCAGTACTTGGAACATGGTTGTGAGACACGAGCTCCAAATTTTGATATTTTAGATTGGTGGAAGATCAATGAAGTAAAATATCCTATTTTGGCAAGAGTTGCACGGGATGTGATGGTCATTCCCGTTTCTACTGTTTCTTCTGAATCAACCTTCAGTACAGGGGGTCGGGTGCTTGACCCATTTCGTAGTTCACTATCTCCAAGAACAGTCGAGGCACTCGTTTGTACACAAAATTGGTTGAGAGATCCAATACCCATTGATCTTCGTGCCTCCTTGGATAATATTGAAAGCTTTGAGGCGGAATTGGGTAATAAACTTATTTCTTATTTACATATTTATTAAACTTTTTCATTATGTTTATTTTTATATCATTTAATAATTATCATGTGTTTTTTTAGAGTTTGATCCAAAATCAAGTTTTACTTACGTTGATGAGGAGTAACTCAAGGCTTATGGTTTGCATGATGGTATGTTTTTCATTTTCACTTTTTTGTTAGAGAAATTAAACCACTTTGTGTTGACTTGGATTATTTGATATGCTATTATTGATTTGGTGTTAGACTTTTTCATAATGACAAATATAGAGGAAGAGATGGGAAGCTGCTGTTATTTGATTGTTGGATGCTCTTCAATCTTTTATCCATTAATGTTCATATTTTTGTAATTTAGATAGTTTTTGTAATAGATGGCTTATGTACATTTTTTTTATTAGTTCTAATTTAGATAGTTTTTGTAGTAGATGGCTTTGTAATAGATGGCTCCTTCTTTTTAGTAGTTCTAGTTCTTTTGGTTTATTTTTTGGAAGAATTAATATTCTTCTTCTTTTGGTTTTTTTTTTTTTTTCATTGGTTTATGTCAATATTTTTTTGATGTCTTTTGAGATCTTAGTGAACCAATTTTGCATGCTATATTCATTTGATTAAGCTGTATTTTAACACAGGTCACTAACTTAAAAATAAATAAAAAAAAAAAAAAAAAAAAAAAAACGAAGTCCCGACCCGACCCTGTACTGTACAAGTCGGGTTGGACCGGGTTGGCGGCAAACAGTACCGGGTCGGGTCTGACCGGGCCCAGACCCGGTTGGAGTGCATCGGGTTGCAGCCCTAACTCCAATAGCTGGAACTCGACCAATCAATTCTCCAACATGGAGTACGCACGCACTCAAATAGAAAGATAAAACACTAAAAAATTCTCAAAGAATTTTCTCACACTCAAGTACCACTCTCTGAAAGAAACAGTATGAAAATTCTCCAAGAAGTTTTCTCTCCAAAATATGCACTGTAAAGTGCTCTAGAAAATATCTAGACTTGAATCCCTACATATCCTAACCAATAGGATCCCTTAAATAAACAATCTGAAAATCAATTCCAATTGCAGTAGGATTCTACTGACGGAACAAATCTGATAGCAGTTTGATCTGTAGTCACAACAAGAAATCTCACTTTTTTCCAAGAGGGACTGTGGTTGGAAAAAGTATAGACTTAGTGGGAAATAATCTTTTCCCACCACTCGTGGCATATAACCAGTGAGGAGAAGTACTTTTCCACCAAATTTTGAGTTAATGGGAAAATCTATCTTTTTGCCACGACATGAACGGTGGATAAAACATTTTAATTTCATGGCAAATAAATCCACTAACATGACCTCGCGGTTGGTAATAATGTCGTTATCCAAGAAATAATTTCGTGGCAAAACTACTATATCCACTAATTTGCTTCGTGGCAAAAGATGTGTCTTTTAGGTTTTTCCCACCAATTTGTTCATGGAAAAAAAATATTCCGGATGATAACTTCTTATAGAAATTACACCACCACAATCAATTGGTCGGAAAAGAGCATTTTCTACTAGCTTGAGTGATTAATTCATGGCAAAAGAGGTTTTGTCATGACAATTTTTTATGGAAATTACTTTTTCTCTCAGTTTGGTTAAATAGTTTCCATCAAAATCATCTGTCCAAAAAGATACATTTCCCAGGAACATTAATCATGGGAAATACGATGGTGAGAAAAGATGATTTGTGACCAAATCAACTCTTCTTAAAAAGTTTGCTCTCACCACTGTCTGCTAATAGGAAAAAATCGGTTTCCTACCAATAGAACCCAAAAACAATTAATTCAACCAAATCAACTCTTCGTACAGTTTTCCCACAAACAGGCCTGTATTGAAACTCTATCAACACAATAATCCATCAACGAATGTAACCAAAAACATATCAAACTAATCCAACCAAAAATTCAGATTACCAACAACTATTATACATAATTAATATTGTAATTTACAAATCTGTCCACTAGGTTAACCAGGAAACATAGGCCATCAAAATACAATTATGTTTGCAAATAGAACCTAAGTATAGGAAGGAATTACAAATCCCACGTGCCAACATCATGGATGATAACTTTGGGACTAAAAGACACATTACTGCAGTAAACACAAGTTGCAATACTAATGTTGATTCACTAAGACAATCTCCATTCTGGAATAGTGCTCCCTGGCTGGAGAGATTGGATCATCTGTTGTACCTATAAGACCTAAAAGATGACCAAACCATGCAGTACAAGCAATTAATACATGTTTCTAACAAATGATCTAACACTCGATACATATAGATGCCCTTTTTGTGGAGTTATATTCATTCACAATATTCAACAATGTTAAACAATAAAAGATAAAAGAAAATGCACATAAAATATATAGCTGAAATTTAAATGAGCAAATGATAAGTACACAACTTATCATGGCTGGCACACCAGGACCCCTTTTTATTTTTATTTTTGGATAAGCTAACCACCATTGATCTTTCAGCACCAGAGTATACAAATATGTTTGTGAGTATAATATAAAAACTACCAAATTTAGCTACAAAGCATCAACACAACCAGGAAAACAGGCTTGGTATTGAGATTCTTCACTAGCCTAGGCAATTCGATCCACAAGTCTATGTATAAACAGATGAAAAATTAGGCCAGAGAAAGCAACAAGGAAATTATGGTTTGGGGAAAGGGCAGTTTTTCACTTTTAGACCACAGGAAAAAAGGCAGCGGAGCAAATACATAAATAAAAGGATCATTCAAGCAATTGCTTCTAGTTATAAGAATAAGGTCATGCTTGAAGGAAATAACATCATCCAGCCACAAGTACTACCCATCAATTTTCAGTCTAGATCCCAAAAAGGCCTACACCCAAATCCTATTACGTTATGATGTAGATCAATCATAACTAGCCCCAAAATTTGATTGTCTAAGTATTCCTAGCCAGAAGTACAGCATAGGTTTTTTTATGCTTGCATAATACCCTCATTCTAGCCTCGTGGTTATTCAAACACTAAAGTTTACAGGAAAAATAATATCATAAATCAACCATTAACAGTAAAATGCATCACTCCTTCTAGATTTTAAGAAGGTTGGGTCAAGGCTTAGTTCAGGTATAGAATAACGTTATAAAAAAAATTAAAATAGAGAATATGACCCTTTTTGATAGCTCAATGGCAAAACAATCACTAGAAAAATTGAAACTGGAAAAGAGTGTAATATTTGGTTGGAAGAAAGGAGAAATGAAATAAATAGATAGGCTATATGGATATACCCCGATTGGAATGGCATATGTGAGGACAAGCGCATAAATGTAAAAGCCACTCTAATCAAGGTCAAACACAACAACCAAACTACATTATGCACATTAACAATATCGAATATGTGCCAACCAAGGATGTGGTATGATAATTCATCCACCATATATTTGCATAATTAACTTGAATAGAAGTAAATGGGCTGAAAAATTTATACTTACTGCTATGTATTGCTCAAAGGAATACAGTGCGAATTTTGCCAGCAATCTGAAACCCTCTTCATCTTCACCAACTATTGTTCTATCCTTCCATCAAATTTCTACCTAAGTCATTCCAGAGAGCTTAAACCTGCATACAATGAAAGCAACACTGATATTAGCCTACTTGGTCTGGTTTAATATATACATAGTCTACAATCCATTAATTAAATGCACAAATCAATCCAGGAATTACCCTTTCATAACCACAAGTCTCTCTGAAGTGGCAAGACAATCAATAGTAACTACTTACATCCCCAATAATCCAATACAAAACACTAGCAAAACATATACCAAAATAGCTATTAATTTTCCTTCACTGGTTCTAACATACACAACCTAACAATATCATATAGGAAATGTTTGTAGATACATATATTCCTTTTCTACAAACCGCTATGGCCATTGGATTGTTACCATCCACAAAAAAAGTCCACAAAAATTACTACTGGACTTGGGACGCCTAAGCATCATGTTGAGCCTCTCTATGAGACTCAGTATTTCCCTCCGCTAGACACATAAAAGCTTTGTTCTTCTTCATTGAAGGAGAGGGTTCATGAATGACCATGTGCCCTATCTCTTGTGCGTATCCAGATTTGAACCCTAACGCGCCTTTGGAAATTTCAGCCGCTGCTTCATCAACGTCCTCCTCGGGATCTTTCTCATTCAATCTCTCCACCATGAGATTCTGAAAGTAATATGAAAGAAAATCAGCAAAAGACTGTTAATTTTTATCCAATATATAGTCTAACACAAATTAATTAAAACACAAGTATTTCCCACATAATTTTGTTTAGTTGTGCCATTGATGAATTTGTCCTTCCATGCTGACCAATATGTTTCTTTATAGAAAGCAATCATATTTGGTGTTGTCTCCCGCTGCCACACATCATTAACCTACTATGTTAATATTCAAGTTTGAACTACATTTATAGTACGAATATTATACATCATAAAAGGCACAAACCTTCTCTTCCAAAATCCTTACAAAGGATTTCCTCCCGCTGGTATGATTCACCTTTAGCTTTTGCCTATTTGTAGTGTCTTTTCGAGTCTTCCCCTGTATTTTGTTCCCTAGAAATCAAGTCTCATTTTGTGCATTTACCGCTGGATTAGCAAAAGGTAGTTGTGTATATATATATATATATCACATCTAACACAAACCAAAAAAGTATTACAACGTAAATAGACATACTTGAAGCTGAAATCTAACCACAATATACATTGAATGTTCTGTTTGCCCACCTCTCACAATGCAACTCCCAAACAAGTTTTGGAACCATAGGTGTCCCACCACGTAGGGCCTCCTCATGTGACGCATATTTTAGGTAGACTTTGTGCAGTTCATAATGATACGCATTATACTTTTTGGACAAATGCGTTACAACCATTTTCCTATGGTTGTCTTTCGTCCAATCTAATATAAAATCTGCCTGCAAGTTTAGTTATGCTTGTTGTTACATATTTTCATCAAACGCACATTAAGCTAAATGCATAAAGAACTACATTTTAATTGGTTACTATAAAATAACTGTCCTACCCTAACATGGTCGATTAGCTCTTGCTTCTCCTCCTCAGGTACAAAACTTCAGCTTTCATGCCTCATGTCAGCATATACTTTAACGATCCATGTAACTTGACCAATGAAGATGGAGGCATTTTCACACGATGGACCTCAATGGCCATCCTTTATATCCAAAGGAATCTTACCCACCTTCCGGAGGCGTTCAAATAGTGTGCCCCGCACAGGCACTTGACCCTGTTTCTTAATAGGTGGATCTATATCTTGAAAAGTTATGGAGTTAAATCTAGAATTAAAATACGATCCACAAACCAGAATACAAATTCTCCAATTTGACTCCTATATGAATTGATTGAGACCACATATGCATAATTGTTATATAAATGGTTGTCATACCTGTATTAATATTCCCCTCTCCACCCTGTGCTACTTACATGGACTCTTGTACGCCCGCACCTCCTACTGCCTGAGTTGATTCATTTTCACCCATCTCGCCTCGTAAAATATTTCTAGCAGACAATGTTTCTGCATCTGGGGTACTACATATGATCGGTCTCGAGTGTCGAAGTCGCCCCCTCCTTCCCCTCTTTACAGATCTCCACATCCTTGCCTTTGGTTGAGTTCAATTGAAGAATGTTGTCACATGCTACCAACAAAACACTACTAATCATTATGCATATACTATACAACATACTTAACCCAGCTAAGAGATCATTCAACCTCTGGATAATGAGTAAATCATTATAAATAGACCACTACAGATCATGCCTCTATAGATGATTAGTTTAAATTGTTTGAAGTTCATTGCTACACATATATGTATGGGGAAGATTACTAATATTACAAGTAATATTCACCCACCTTAGATCATACCTTTTTTTACTAAGAACTTTTAATGGATATAACTCCTATTTCAATTCATTTTGTGGGGTTCGTATATAAATCAATAACCATGGGAATGTGCAAATGTTGCCCCCTTGTAGGATTGCACTGTATCTTTCAAGTTAGTGTCAAAGCTTCAAAAGTATTTTGGGCAACTTCCATACATGTTGCCCATTCATTAAACTTTGAGTCATTAAAAGGTATGTTTGTATTTCTTGCTCATTGAACATATCTTAAGGCTCAAGTTCTTAATCTACCAAAAGACAAATTCTGCTCAGGTATGTTTTTGTAATAGACTATGTCTGTTAAATGGCTTATTTTGCTTTATAGTAGAGATCTGTCATTGTATGGTCTTGTTTAATGCTAAATGGTTTTAAATTTTCAAATCTGCCTAACCTTTGAAAAATTTGACTTGATATACTTGTGGTTTTTCCGTCCATTTAAAATACACTTTATAAGTTTTAACTTAAGTACTAGCTTCTTATAAAGTGTATTACTATTACATATATGATATTTTCAAACCCAAAACCTCTCTTTAAGTTTTGTTTTTGTTTAACAATCAACCATGTATCTTACATCTATGTATTAAATAGCTTTATAAATACTTTATATCCTCTATTGAAATCTCATCTTTATGGGGAAACATCTAAGAAAATAGCCAATAACCTCTACTAGCTTTTACGGTATCTATTTCATACCCAATAAGATTTTTTTCAAATTCCAAAAGTGCTGCCAGTGTCTGTGTTTATACCTTTTGAAATGCAAAAGGGCCAAGTGAAATGTCTAAAAATCAGATGGTGGACTTGAATATTCAACCCAATATTCTAACTTCTTCCCAAACTTAGATAACAAAAAACAGGTGAAAATGAAAGGTATGTAGTTAGACTGTGTAAAACATAGCAAAAGACTGTTTGAAAATTATCTATACAGGCAGAAGGAGGAGAAGGAAAATATTAGAAAATCAAAACTACTTGTACCTGGTTTTGGATCTGGGTTGCGTGTCAGAGGTCAAGGAGAGAAGCAGACCAAACAACCCACAGTGAGAATATACTTTATGTCTATTTAGTGGAAGAAGAGAAGCAACTCCAACATAGGAAATGAACACAGCCTCAGAAGCTAACCACCAGAACTTCTGCTTCCTCGCTAGAACAAGAACAGAAGCAAGTTATAAGCTTTCTTTTATGGACTACCAAAACAGTCAATACGTTGTTTCTCTTCAAATTTAAGTAAAGTATAAATTTGTGTCCAGCAAAAGACTCAAGAAACTGCCAGTTGTCTAAGAAAAGACTCAGCCATCTGCACTACAAATCACATGGATATGACCCCTGGCGCCATTTCCTAGACAAATTAAATTACTATCCCGCCCTTAATATTTCTCCTGCCTCTTTATATATGTGCAGCAAAAGTACTGCTCTTCATCATGCATGAATTGGAGACATATTAATTAAGTTTAGGCCTTGCGCTGCAACATTTAGCAAATTAATTAAGTTTTATTGTAACTTATAAAATTGCAATTTGCCTAAATTATAACCTTGTCAAAGAAGATTTATCATTTTTACGATTGATCCTAATTTGTACAACGTCAAGATTTGTGAAATCTAGTCTAAATAAATAACATGGAATTTGGGCATGAATATTAGATTTATTTCATTTGTCCAACACATGACTAATTTTTGTGCTTAGGAGATTTGTCCATAATACCTGGTTCAGCCAGCAATTACCTCATATGTAATGTGTCTTTTCTTATCACATTAACATATGTTAAAAATTAGCATATGTTAAATAAATAACATGGTTAGGTGAATGGTTTTTAAATTTATTTCATTTTAAAATACATTCCAAATTGTGTGCTTAGGAGATTTGTAATTATACCTGGTTCAGCCACTAGCTTAGCCTCATATGTAATGTGTCTTTTCTTATCACATCCCTATATGTTGAAAATTAACCCCACCTACATATCTACGTACATTACTTTTGGGGTTTCTGCATACAGCTTTAGTTTGTTTGCATATGAAAGATTTACATGCCCAACCCTTTTTCAGAAAGTGTATCGCATTTTCCAATGCAGTTACAACCTATGTTATCCATTTGGAGTGCAAGCCATTTAGTATGTGTGTGATCATATGCACTTTGAATATTATTCACTTATACATTGCATGCACATCATCCTCATTTTGTGACCATATAACTCCATTTCAGAAATAATACAGGCAAACATGTAGATGTACTACATCCCTTAGCTGGCACTTCAAAGAATATGCTCATCATCCCACTGCAACAACTTTCATGCCTCGACCTTCGATGTAGGTGGACCAAGAACCTCTCTTGATTTACTGGGATGGATGTATCTGTACACAATGTAATTCATAACCACATGAGTAATTGTGACACCCCAATCCCCGCTTGGGATGGAACGGAGACTTAGAGTGTTGGGACATGCAACACAAGGTTACATACCTCCGTTCATGACAGTTAATAATCAATGCATCCTAGTATGCAACTAGAAGTATGCAATAATCGCAGCAGAAATAAAAGGTTAAGGTGAAAATATGCTAAAATAACTAAAACATCACAACTTCATTAGATAATCATCATGTTCGAAATACTAAGTAGCATAGACTTATATACAAAGTCATATCATTCTCTTAATGCGATCTATAGCATAAAGGACTTGGGTTATGAACATCAAAATTAAGTCCAGCTTCATCTCCAGATCCGGCTCCTCCGCAATCATGCGAACCCAGTGCTCCATCAATCTCGTCCTGGTCGATTCCTAACATAACTTCTACCATTCCGAGTGGAATGATAGTGATCCCATAAAAGGGTGAGATTTACTTGAAATCTCAGTAAGTTAAACAACTAACTGACACAAAGATAAATCAATCATTAAAAATGATAAATATGCAATGCATGTGATGTGGAAAATTAGTATGCATGCCTCCCATCAAGATTCCTCAACATTTTTTTTTTTAAATATGGAGACACGGGTTCTTATTCAGTAAGTAATTTCGTCATCATTTTTTTAAAAGACATAACTTTTTCATAAAAATTCCATCATAAATTTTCTTCATCATAGATATACATCATTATCTTAATTAATAACATAACGTGTGATAGTGTCACAGTTCCCCATATGCACAGTGAGTACCTGCCAGTGACCGTAGTATAACTTACGTTGAAACTACGATGTCTATATACTCGTTCTCAATGCATTGGTAAATAACATAACATCATAAAAATTATAACGTGTACATCCACCAGCGTTAGGTTTCATAACATGTTGATTTCACTCCGGCGTTCTTTAAAAAGAACCCATTCGAAACCTGTTGACTGTTCTTTGTCAACCTAGGGGTTTTCACTCCATTTTAAATACTACAGAGTGGACAGATGAGTTCCACCAGGATAATTCCCCATCCCGACCTTTGGGGTCGTGACAAAAATGATTTTCATGCTATGCTTTTAAACAAAATATTTTTTATGACATGTGCATATGTAGTAAATTTCATGCAAAAATGACATTTATAAATGTAATATGCAAAAATTGTGAAAATGTCATATGTTATGTAAGTATGCACTCAATATTTCATATAACATGATAATTTATGCTCAAAATGATAATTGAAGAATAAATGAAGCATTTATCAATAATTCATAAGAAATTTATCAAGGTATAAGTTAGAGGCCAACTTACAAACTTCCGAATAAATTAGAAATTAGCGTCGTAGCTGCGTAAATCGTGTGTATACTAAGTTAGGGTTAATAATCTTATGGATATGTTCAAAATCAAAGGCTTCAAAATTTTGGATATTTACAAAATACCCCTAGACTTTCAAAAATTGTCATTTAGGCCCTAAATTTTCACTAATTGCAAACAAACTCCAAATTTAACCAACTTTCATGGACTACATATTTTTGGCATTCTAAAACCATCTATGCCCTTATATTTTCAAGATTCAAAGTGGAACTTATCCAATTAGTCTCAACCCGTGGCATGCATCCTAGTTGATGTCTATGTGTATTTTCAACTATTAATCCCTATGAATGCATGCATATGAGATTTTCTTTAATCATTAATGATCACTAACATCTTTAGGGACATTCTGAAGTCTAACCCTTGATTAATCAAGTTCATCCCAACACTTAATCAAAGCTAAGAAATCCTTAATCACCAATATGCTTAAAACCGATTCATGCTTGATGATCAAAACAAGATAGATTTAAAACCTATCATGACATGCTTCTAATCACAAATTTAACCTTCCATAATCATTCTAGGATAATGATAGATCACATAAAATTATGCTTAGGACATGCCATAGCTAAACTTTTAATTAAAAACATTCAATCATTCAAACCTTCCTTTAATTGACCCGGTTTTGCATTAAGCATCATAACCTTCTCAAAACTCAATCAAATTTTGTACTAACACTTGGAAACAAAGTTTGAAATGCTAGCTAAGATCAAAAGGAAGAAAACTTACAAATTTCGTGGTCTTCCAAACTTTCTAGACTGCCTTATACAAGAACACTCAAGAACTCACCAAAACTCACTCGGTTTGCACTCTTTTGATCTCTAAGAGGGAGAAATGCTCTCAAGGCTCAAGATTATGCTTGGAGCTGTGGTGTGGATGAAATGAGAATGGGAGGAAAGTATTTATAGGTGGCCAAGGGGTGAGGGACGTTGGCTTGGGTGCTTGGTGATTGGGTGAAGTGGGAGGTGCTCAAATCTGGCAGATTTGCTTACATGAGCTTAGGTCACTTATGCAGAATCAAATAGTGCCCTAAACTACCATCATTTCCTCTCCACAATAGCTACAAGGGTCCTGTAGATGACTCTAGGTTGTGGGGAATCATTTGGATGGCAGAAAATCCCTCAAACCACCCTTGAAAACATGTGGATGAAGGTGGCTTTGTAGTGGCAGAAAATCAGTTCGGTTTTGGATCTTTTTTTGCAGCAAAAATGAGTCAAAATCCTTCATGATGGTCATGGGACTTCTTATTTATTGGGTGGAGAAGGAGGTGGTGTGGGGTGGTCGTGCAAACCATGGCAGGAGGCTGGTTCAAACTCAATCCAATTGGTTCCTACACAAACTAGACCAAGGTGCACCCGGTTTGGTTCTTTAAGTTGGTTGATGCAACCAATTTCGTCCAAGGATCAAACTAAGTTTGGAGGGTCTCATAAGGTGTTTAAGGACCATATTACCCTTGAGGATAAACCACAAAATGTTGGGCTCAAGGGTGAAACAGTCCAAGCATTACAAAGGGCAATGCAGAAAACCGATTGAAGCATGGTTTGGGCTTGTTATGTCATTTTTCTCAATGACATGTGGAATGGTTTAGCTAGAGTATTAAAATGTTCTAATCATGGTTTAAGGGAGTATTAATTTAAGAAAATCTAAATTAAAAAGTTTAAGAAAAGATTAAGCATGATTAAGGTTCAAAGCATGGCTTAATGTGCACTAACCTCAAGTATGATGGTTAATAGCCTTAACCAATTTTCAAAACTTAATTTGGGTACTTTGAGTGTGATTTGGGCTTAAGGAAACCAATGGTATAGTGTATTGGGTCTTTGGTTTTTGAATGGTAAAATGAGTCCAAACATTGTTTTGGGCCATATGAGCTTGAAAAGGGCCAAGGGTCCAATCTACACCAAAAGCCCTATGCCTTCCTATACTTGGGCCAAAACTAGTCTTGATTTTCTAAGGGCTTGGTTCAAGGTTTTCTTAGGCTAGGCCCATGAATGTACTTGGGTCCTAAAAGGCCTCACCAAAATTACTAATGGGCTTGCCTCTCTAATCCTTAGCTCATTAATACTAAGTACCAACATTAATGCTAATCCCACTATCAACCTTAATGAGAGTGATTAAGCCATAATTAAAAGCCTAATCTAGAGTACTTAAGGGTTAATCAATAGTTAATTAAGTGGGGTGTTACACTAATTCTTTGCTTCCTTTACCTAGCTAACAACCTCTTCTAATTCCTAAGTGTAAAATGCCAAGCAACATTTGTCTTTGTTCATCCATATCACTTGCAAAAGCTTTAAGCACATGTATAGCATCTTCTTAAATGTAAAACAACACTTTTGTACAGTTAGATAGTAAAACTTAATATCTACCAACAGCCTGGACGCAAGACTCATCTAAAACTCATCAATATAGTTTAGATGTCTGTCATTGTGTATGATATCCAATCAAGACTTATACAATAAGAAATAAACGAATCCCACTAGTTTTCCACGGAAGGCTATTGGTATACAGTTTTTGAATTCGGCCTCCACGGACTTCCACTTAAGATACCTCCAAGGATGAACCAACAAAGTCCAAATAAAAGTACTCATGTAGTCAATCATAATAATACCAGATGCATTGCAATGCAATTGTCAGAACTTGGTTCTTACACTTACATCTCACCCACCTTCATTGACATCGACAATTGAAGTCATGCGTTGTCTGCGATAACCATGTATACAAAGTAAGCTACTAGAATAGGTTATCAACACATTTCGTAGTTGTAGACAACAACTTATCTTATCATGCATGTAGAAATGGAAACCATGGAAATAATACATGGTACCACAATGGGTGCTCATAGATGGTTTATTCAAAATGAAGGAAGAGAGTGGATAAGGCAACCAAACTGTTCATCTAACATATGGCGGTGCTATATCATGTCGCTCTAAATTCAATAAACAATATATCAAACAAGTTATGTCTTAATAAGTTAATTTGAACTTAAATTAGCATACTCAATAAAAATTAGAATTACCATCATCATCATCTGTCTCCTCATGAAGATGTTGCTTAGATTCGCTACTGGAGTTATCATTGTCATTTATGTCATCCATCCCCAATTCATCGTCTACTGGGTCATCATCAATAAATACAGAATCGTCAATTGGTTTGGATGGGACTCAACGTGATATGACTGCTGGATCGGTGAACAAATTCTCTTCATCAACTCAATTCAATGGATTGGCCATGGCCGATTCACTCTCTAGAATAGGGGGATAGTTCTGGAGAAGTGCTTGATCATCATCTTCTGCTTCACCCCCAGACAATTCCTCATCATCATTCTCATCATCAGCAGTAGTCATCAAGCAAATGTTGTAGACATTCCTATTTGTAATCTTATGTACAACCTGTCAACTTTCCCCCAATGTTGGATCCATGAGATAAAACACTTGCAATGCTTGACACGCAAGGGCAAAAGGCTCATCTTTATACCATTGTCTAGTAGTATTCACTATCGTCAAGTTGTCCCTGACACGTATCCCCCTTCTCGGGTTGCCAACGTCATACCAAGTACAATTAAATAAATAAACCTTGCACTAACCCATATTACGTAATTCTATAATTGTAATACCCCACTCATTCCTTCTTACGTATGCTTCTTCCTTCTTACGTACGCTTATCTTTTTCTGACGTACATTCCTTCTTTATGACGTAAGCAAATCCATATGGCAGAAATTATGTGATTTATTTGCCCCTTCTATCCAATGACTACGAGACTCGTCATGCGTGCGAACCACGATGGTGTGTTTCAAAAGATATCGTGTAACTTCTATGGCACGCCCATTGTTTTAAATGTGCTGGAAATATTTATAAAGAGTATTTCCAGTGTTATTGAACTAAACTTGATTTTAAATATGACAATTATAATATTCTTGAAGAGCTCCAAAAATATTATAATTGCCGAAAATCATTTTAATATCATTCTGGGATTTAAATTATGTTGAAAGCTTCCATTAATTAAATGGTTTTATTCTCTTTAATATGTTAAGTGAGACTTCATCATTTTATTAATGATGAAGGAATATTATTTTATAAACTAAAGTTAGTGTAAAATAATATTCTACCTTAATTCCTCTAAACACTTTTAATCAAGTTAATGTTTATACATTTTAAATCAGTGTTTTAATTCTTCATCGTTAGATCGTTTTGAGGATCCCCAGACGAAGGGACTAAGTTAAATACCCAAACCCTCTCTTTCTTTCTCACTTTTCCCGAGCTCTCTCTCTCTCCTCCCTCTCCCTCAAGCGTATGCAGTACGCTACTCCTTTCCACACCGAACCGCTCCATACCTCAGCCCAGCGCCGCCATGCGTTGGCCGCCCTCACCGCCGCCACCACCGGCTCCACATCCCTCTCTCCCACGCTCTCTCCTCCTCTCCCTCGGCAATGCACAGCCCGAATGGGCTTGGTGCTCACTGCACCGCCATGTGCCGCCCAACGGCGCCACCACCTCTACGGCAGCTTCTCCCACCGGCTACCACCCTCCAGCGAACTTGGCCTCCACCTTGCAGCCACCTTCCCCGTAGCACACACATAGAGACCCACGCACGGCTTCACTGTGTGTTGCTTCTAGCGCCGCCGTATGCGGCCTCCATGGCCACCAAGCACCACCATGAACTCCCCCTTCCCTCCCCCTTCCTCCTCCACATGACCTGAGGCCCATAGCCTCTCTCCACCACACGACTTCCTCCCCCTCATACACATGGGTTGTACACCCTCCACCGCCGTGCACCACCGTGCACCGCCACCCACAGCGTGTAACCGCCACCTTCATCCTCCTCAAGCCACCACCGAGCCATCCCAATCGCCAATAGCCATGATCTGCCACCCATGCACGTACACTCTCCCTCATGGGCTTCTCCCCCTCTCACACAGCCATTTCCCCCCTCCACCACCGTGCCACCACTACTGAGCCTCCACGGCTCCACCAGTAACCCCTTAGTCCAACCCTAAGCCCAAACCACCACTTTGAGTGGTGGGTAGCCACTGCACGTGATGGACAGCCACTGTGCGTGGCTGATCGCCACTGTACATGGCTAGATCCGCCGTGTTACGCTCCTTGCCACCACTTCAAGACCACCACGAGCCCTTCCAAGACCACGCCTAGCTATCCAAACGCCTAAACAATCACCGTACGAGGTTTAGCTGCCACGTACGACCCTTCCGGTGTCATCGACCGTGACAGTCAACGAGCAACGCACGGGTATCCTGTCGATGGTATAACTCTTTATCCTTTGTTATTTATGTTATTGGTTGACTAGATTGTGGACTGTGTTGTTGGTATTTGTGGAGTTGTGGTATTGTGATGTGGTGTTGTGTAATGAAGTGTTGGATATTCTGTGTAGTGAAGTGTTGGGCATATCTATGTAGTGTGGTGATGTGATGTGATGCGTATGTGAAATGTTGGGCATGTCTGTGTTGTGTGGAGATGTGTTGTGTAGTGTGCTATGAAGTGTTGTGAACTATGCTATGTAGTGTGGTTGTGGATGTGTGTTGTATGGGTGATGTGGTGTGTGGAATGGGAAGAGTATATGCTAAGTGTACTCTGTGTGGCGTAGTGTATATGAAGGGAGTACACGTGGAGTGTACTCCATATGGTGGAGTGATGCACCATGTGGCGGATATGCCATAATGGTGATGTGGCATGGTGTGTATGAAGGGAGTACATGTGGAATGTACTCCATATGGTGGAGTGATGCACCATGTGGCGGATATGCCATAATGGTGATGTGGCGTGGTGTGTATGAAGGGAGTACATGTGGAATGTACTCCGTATGGCAGAGTGATGCACCATGTGGCGGATATGCCATAATGGTGATGTGGTGAAGTGATGCACTATATGGTGGGTACGCCATAGTGATGATGTGGCATAGCATGTGAGAAGGGAGTATGCATGGAGTGTACTCCATGAGGTGCAGCGATACACCGTGTGGCGAGTCGCAGGGATAAGGATGATTGAGCAGTGGATGGGTGTAGAACATGGTGAGTAGTGTCGGGAACTGTGGAATGGTGTCCCAAAATAATTACGGTGTAACCTGTAGTTTAAGGTGACGGGTGTCACCATGAAGTTGACTCATGGCTGGAAGTTTGGGTGAAGTAGTAGGATAAGTATAAGAGTACGCAACGGAAGCATGATTGGGCAACGTCACTTCGTGACATGGTTACTGACAGTCGTGCTTGCGATGAGTAAAGTGATAGGGTACGAATGGAGTAACGAGAACGTGACAAGATGTCACGATGTGTCGGGAATACGTGAGGAACAGTACTCACGATGAGTTAAGAATGGACGTAGCAGGATGTCGGGTGTCGTGACAAGGTCACAGTGTAGCTTGAGAGTAGTCTCGAGTTGTATGACGTGACATAAGGCGTAATTGTGAATGGGGTCCTGTCATGTTAAGTGTTGGGATGAACTGTCAAAAGGGACGAGTAGCATGAAGAGTCATCCTAGCCGGGTTAAGGGAAGGTTGGTATAGGAGTATGGTGCTTGTTTATACAAGCAGGTGATCAACGTGTTATATGTTGATCTTAGGTGATAAAGGGTTAAGGTACATGTGTAATCTGGTGAGACACATGTGGAGGACAAATTCACCATATGTAATGGGTAATCTATCCTAAGTATAGTTGCATGGTGCTTAAGCCTCAGAGTTGGCTTATAACTGTGTGGTTTGTATGGATGAGAATGAGGATTGGTATGGGCTAAGATACATGAAGATAGTGACGGGTGTACTGTCTAAGGAAGGGATGCGTGACTTAGTCGATCTGAGTCATGCGTCGGGATGTGGTTGATGAGAAGAATGAGACAGAGGTCTTAGTGTCTTAATCCTAAGGTGAATCATGGGTTCACTTTGGTGGATGAGCACTCGAGGCAAGACCTTGAGTTGGGGTGACCGCAATGGGTCCCCGAAGGTTTTAACATAGTAAGAAATACGTAAGAACACGGGATAGAAGGAGAGTGTTCCAAGTGAAGTGTAGCTTGTGTTTTCTAAGCTTAAGTTGCTTATGTACTAGATAGAGAATGACGTTAAGGTATGTGTATGCATGTAGGTTGCCATCTGACAAGCACATGAATGGACTGCATGATATGCAAGTAGCATGGAGTCTAGGTAAGTGTTACATTCATACTCTTCTAGAGTTTTCCAAGATACAAGAAACGCTTTTCCTTTAAGATGCTTTAAGAAAAGAAACGAAAGACGCTTTACGGAAGGAAACGAGAAGTATTCAAAGGTATACGTACATACGGCCCCTCCTTGGCAGCCCCTTTTTATGCTCCCAAAGTATTAATTGTACGCATATGAATGGATGACTATACGGCGTATCTATTGTATGTATTTTCTAAGAAAATCCACGAAATGGCGTAAGTGCATGAAAGACATGAAAACAGATGCTTTTATGGATCTTACGAACCGACGCTTTTATGGACTCCATGAGGTGATGCTCATGGACACCATGAGAGACGACGTTCAAGGTGATGCTTATGGATGCCATGAAAGCTGACGTTTTAAATGTTTTACGATGCCACGAACAAATGTTTTACGAATGCCATGAAAAGATGATTTTATGCACATGCTTTTAAAAGATCGATGTTTTCTCACGAAAATGAACGTTTTCTCATGAAAGGACATGTTAAATGAAAGATAAGAAAAGAATGAAAGCTCCAACTCTTTCGAGCTGGCATGAATGAAAGAACGAAATGAAAGCATGAAATGTATGAAAATACGTAACAACCATATGAATGAATGAAAAGGGGTACCCAATGAATGAATAGGTAGATTGCAATACCGGGCAGTAGTGCTGGTAGTGCACCCAGTGCTACACCCAAACTGAATGGGATTCCAACCCGTGGCCACGGGAGAATCCATTGGCCATAGGGCGGCTAACCCTAACACACGGGGCGTAACAGTGTGTACTGGCCTATGAAAGTGATAAGAAAGAATGTATGTAGGCATGAATGTATGAATGCATGAATGCACGAGAGCACGGACTCTTGAAGAAATGAAGGTACTGGCGGGAGACACGTTTACGAAAAGAAAGCCCATGTTTAAAAGAAAAACCCCGTCCATTGATGTTTTTAAAAGAACGCACGTATGCATGTATGTATAGCATGTATGAATGATGAATGCATGACTGAAAACTTATGTTGTTATATTTTAACTGTATGAAGTAATGCTTACGAGTTTTCGACTCATTTTAGTTTTTATGTATGTCCCTCCCCCCCACAAGAACTGAACGGCCGGGACGGACACGGCCCATGGGGAAGAGCACGGAAGTTTAGGTATGAGTTTTAAATGTACGAGAGGCATTTTATTATTAAAATTGATGTTTTTCGCTGTAAACCTCTTTTATTGCCAAAACACATTTTTATTTTATAAACGTAGAGTCTTGCACCCTGGTATGCAAGGGAAAAGTTTTTAAATCGAACGGTAATTCTTGTCGTCCTTTCTAAATATTTTATAAAAAATCTCACCACAAGAACGGGTATTACAATAATATCATGCAACACTCCGTAGAAGTCAACAGGGGATCCCTGGTGCTCACCATGAACCAACACCTCGCTGTTTTGGGTGCGGCGATTCCTTTCACGCTCTTTTGTATTGAAGTGAACTCCATTCGTTATGCATCCGGCATATGATGCGACCCACAGATCTGGACCATATGCTAATGCATATATGTCATCGGTTACCTCACTTGGCCTAATTGCACGCAACTCTCAAATCTAGGACATAAGAACAGCACAATTATTGTTTTGCTAATATAAATTATATAAGGGAAACATATGTATGCTAACTGGTTTGGTATCTTACACATAATTTGAACCACGATGGGAATTGACTGGTGCCTACGGTTGACGTTATGAGGATCCTCTTCTTTCAATTTGTTATAGTGCTCCCTGCATATATGTGAGCAAACATTACCACACAAGTTAAAAACTATAAATTTCAGTTAATGCAGAAACTTTCCAAACAGGATGTACTTACTCTATGTATTGCTCAACCTTTGTTCAATTATTAAGTACATACCATTGAGCCTTGGCCATTAGTGTGTCAAACAACTTCTGTGAGCTTGCTGTCCCTAATGGCCGAACCTTTTGTGAGAAAACAGATAAACAAGGCTCATTTCCCGACCCGTTCAAACCACCAAGTATGTCACTGTTGCGTTCCACTTGTTAAATTTAGTCTCAATATTATGAAGGTACATAGAGAAAAATGTAAGACACTCAAGATGAACATATGCCTCAATAATGGAGCCTTCTGGACAGGCTCTGTTGCGGACGTACCACTTGAACTTCCCTAGGTACCTTTCAGAAGGGTACATCCATATGTATTGAACGGGTCCTGCCAGCAATGCCTCATCTGGCAAATGAATGGCTAGGTGCACCATGATATCAAAAAACGAAGGAGGGAATATCATTTCCAGTTTACAAAGAATGATGGGAATATTAGCTTGAAGTTGATGCAACACTGATAAGGTCAAAGTTCGTGAACATAATTCTTTGAAGAACGAGCTTAAGTCTATTAAGGCTTGACGCACATCGGGCTGTAAGAACCCACCAATCACAACTGGCAACAGTGCTTGCATAAAGCCATGACAATCATGGCTCTTCATTCCTTTGATTTTTCCATCATTGACACACCATGCAATGTTTGAGGCAAAACCATCCGAAAATTTCACTTTTGACAACCATGCACAAACTTTCCTTCTCTCTTCTAGGTTTAACATGTAGCAACCAAGACTCATAGAAATACGATCGCCATCATGTTGTAAATGCAATTCTTTCCTTAGTCCAAGATTTTCCAAATCCCTACGCGCATTGACAGAGTCCTTAGTTTTTCCATCAATATTGAGCAAAGTTCCCAACACATTATCACATATGTTTTTCTCAATATGCATTAACGTTTAGATTAGGTCTCAACCCTAAGTCTAACCAGTACGGAATGTCAAAAAGTATAAACTTTTTTGTCCAATTTAGTTGATTGGGCGTTCGTTTCCTCTTAAAAGAAGATTTACCAAATTGGACATGTGACACCCCACGTAATTGTTCTAACAAATCCTCTCCCTCAACCCTTGATGGTTGGAGTCGGTGCTCTTCATACCCATTAAAATAATTTTTTTTTCCATCTCCAAATGTGATTTGGTGCCAACCATCGTCGATAGCCCATATAGTAATGTTTGCGCCCATGTACTAACCATTGTGAATTTGTGTCGGCTATAGATGAAGGGCATGCCATCTTGTCCTTTGTACTCCACCCAGAAAGGTTGACATATGCGGGGAAGTCATTGATAGTCCAAAGTAGCGCTGCATGCAACCTAAACATTTGCCCACTATACACATCATAGGTATGAATACCCTCTTCTTATAACTCTTTCAACTCATCGACAAGAGGACGTAAGAACACATCAATATCATTCCCTGCTGACTTAGGGCCAGGGATTAGCAAGGACAACATGGTGTATGGATCTTTCATGCATGACCAAGGGGGCAAGTTGTAAGGCACAAGTAGTACTGGCCATATGTTGTACGGTTTGCTCATGTTATTGAATGGGTTAAACCCATCACTCGCCAAAGCTAGTCTAACATTGCAAGGATCTTGGGAAAACCTCTCATGCTTGTGATCAAAGTCTTTCCATACCCTAGAATCTGCTGGATGTCGCATGCATGTTGGATCATCAGCCCAAGCTTCTACATGCCATCTCATGGCTTGGGCTGTCTTCTTTGACATAAATAGCCTCTGCAAGCACGGCTTCAGGAGAAAATATCGAAGAACTTTTTGTGGTATCCTTCGTTGCTTACTTGTGTATACAATCCACCTAGATGCGTTACATTTAGGGCACTCATTTAACAATTAATTTTCACTCCAAAACAAGGCACAATCATTTGGACACACATGTATCTTTTTGTAACTAAAACCCAAGCCATGCTCCAAGTTATAGGCATCATTATATGAGTCAGGGAATAGAGCTTCGGGAAATGCAGCTTGCAAAAGCTTTAACACCATGTCAAATGACTTCACAGTCCAACCACCAATGCTCTTGATGTGAAGCAACTTGACTATGAATGATAGCTTTGAGAACTTATTGCATGAAGGATAAAGTGGACATCGTGCATCAACTACCAACTCCTCGAAATTAAGGTTTGTTGGAGTATTAGAGGTGGATGGTTGATCATGTGGGTTTGCATTTCCTTCATTCCTAGCTGAATTATCCATAAACGACCCATGACGAATGTCATCTAACATCTCGTCGACATCATCAATGTAGTCACTGTAAGCCGATGCATCATCTTCTTCTTCGTCATAAAATGTAGCATATAGGAAAGGATCATCTTCTCCATGGAATATCCATGGAGAATAAGTTGGATCAATCCCTATGATGAACAAATAATCTTCAATTGTATGAATAGAATGGAAAGCTCTATTCCGGCATCTCCTACATGGACATCTAATGTGATCAGATCCAAGTGTGTGGGCTTGCGCCATAGCCAAGAGTTGTCTAACACCTTCAGCATACTCATTGGATTGCAATCTCTCTTCGATATGCATCAAAGCCTTATCCATCTTTGTAGAATAGAGAATGTTAGGTCCAAGAAGACTTGGTGCAATGACTAGGCAAGACTAAGATCATAAATATTAGTCTCCATACTAGGAGACAAGCTTTGACTATCAAAAAGACATGAGTAAATATATTAGTTTCATAAGCAATGAAATCCTAAAGTTTTTATTATAAGGTGATAGTCAATGAACTGAATATGATACATGTACTTTGTAGTGGAGTTATATACTGGGATAGATGGCAAAAGTTGTTGATAAAGCAAATTTGGAAATTGTCCATGTGCAATCTGTTTTTCATTGCTTTTTGTAGGTAGGTATAGATGAACAACTATGTTTAAGTGGTATGTTTTAGAGTCGAAGTCTAACTTGTCTTATAAACTATGAGTAACCATACCTATTAGCTGCTCAGTTCTCTATAGACTAGTTAAAACCGTATAGGGTGATAAGACCATATATAGAAATGACTACGATATTTGGGTTCAACCATGTTCTTCTAAGTCGGGATAATCATTATACTAAATTTAGCATAATATTATTGGAAATGTATAATTACGTAGGAAAATTACCTTTAGTAATTCCAATGATCTACAAAGGATTACTTGAGAAGGCTTTTTAAATATTGTCTGTTGACTAGGCATGGTAAATAGGGAATGTTTGCGATTGATTAAATACAAATCAGATTGCAAAATAATGTTGCACCATAGTCTCCACAACCTACAGAAGTTGAAATAAGCTTACATTTATTTACAAGTCTTGACAATAAGCTCGAGGAAAATAATAACCCAAGAAACTGCATTACAACTTTATTTGTAAGTGTTGAGAAATAAGCTTTAATTTCTCAAATTCTAATTGGAACTGGAACAGTACCAGCACTGGAGAAGTGGAGCAACGCTTAGTGTGTCCATGGAGGGACCCGAGCATGAGCCATTTAGGGTGCAAAACTGCAGGTATTACTAATATATATATTTTCTTATTAATGTTTGTTTTTTTTCATGCTACTTTAACTATAGTGGATATACATATATAGCCTTTGATAGGCCATATACGAAGCCTGAATGAGTTGAGGTGTGTGCACGAACCTCTTTGCCAATTGCAATTTTTTTTCTTTTTTTTTTTTGATAATAGGATTGATCTCATTAATCATAAGAATGACTTACATCAACTCAAGCTAAAACCAGGAGATAACAATTACAACATTTCCTTAGAGACTATAGGAAAGATACATGAAGGACAAGTTTCAAGATCATAGGTATGCTCTGTGGCTTCCAGTGCATTGTTGGCTAGGAGATGTGATGCCATATTGGCCTCTCAATATACATGAGTCACAGACCATGCTGCATACGAGTTGAGTATCTCCCGTGCATCTTCCACAAGACAGTCTCCCAAACTCCAGTTCCTAGCGCAGTTTTGCAATAAATCCACCACTTGCTTAGAGTCCCCCTCTAGACAAACATGTGTTAGTCCAATTTCTTTGCAAAAAACAGCTGCTAGAAGTAGGCCATAAGCTTCCGCATCAAAAGGGGTCCCTTTCAGGTTTCTGCTTGCCCGTAAGCTTCCCATGACCAGTCCATCATGATCTCTAATGAGCACTCCAATTCCAATTCTCCCTTCCTCTAAGTTGACAGCCGCATCCCAGTTCACCTTTAAGGAACCCACCTCAGGTTTTTTCCATTTTGGCACCCCTGCACGAGCATTAAACTTAACTGCTCTATCCTCTGTAATAGCTTCCTGGTAGACTGCAAGATCTGTCTTGGCCTGTTGATGAAGAGCCGTTGGATGTTGGAACTCCTTACCATGGTAGGTGTTGTTCCTTCTGGACCATAGTCCGTTCATAGTTGCTGCCACCTCCTCTAGTTCCTCAAGGCTGAGTATCTCTACCAGTCTTGACCAAATTTTAAAAATCAGATCACTTTGAAGAGATAACTTTTGCACTTTCCTCATTCCCTGGCCCCATACATCTTTGGCAGCAATACATCCCCATAAAACATGACCCGAGGTTTCTTGCTCCTGCTTACAAACTGGACATAAACTGTTTTCAACCACTTTCTTCTCTTCAAATTAGCTAGTGTAGGAATGGCTTCTTTGCAAGCTCTCCATAGGAACATCTTGGTAGCAGGAGGTACTCTTAGCTTCCATATGTATTTCCAAGCTTGTTTTTCCTTAGCTTTGCCTGAGGTCTCCCCTTCTAGTTCACCTTCCAATTCAATATTGAGGTGATATCCACTTTTAACTGTATAAATTCCATTTGGTGTAAACTGCCATACAAGCTTATCCTCTCTTCCCCCCAAACTAATTGGGATGGTTGTGATGTCAGCCACTTCCTTCTGGGAAAACATCTCATGGAGAATAGGTTTGTTCCACTTCTGCAGATGGGGGTCTATAAGGTCATAAACATACTCACACCAGCAGTCCACTTCTCGGGTAGATTGAATTCTATATGGGGGGTAAAGGGTATCCATTTATCAGTCCAGATCTTCACTTGTTTGCCATTCCCTACCCTCCATACAAGCCCTTCTTTCAACAGCCTTAGACCAGCATGGATACCTCTCCAGGCAAATGATGGACCTGTCGCCAGCTAAGCTTCCAGCAACCCCCCTGATTTAAAATACTTCTGCTTGAGAATCCTTCCGACCAGAGAATTTGGATCTTGTAAAATCCTCCAACCTTGCTTAGCTAACAAGGCTAAGTTAAAACCCCTCAAGTCTCGAAAGCCCAGTCCTCCCAATTCTTTGCTACAGCTTACTTGTTTCCAATTGACCCATTGGATTTTGGAAGAGTCTTCATTGAATCCCCACCAAAACTTCCTGAGTAGTTGATTTAACTTGTTTGTTATAGAGGCTGGTAGCATAAACATCCCCATGGCATAGGTAGGGATGGCTTGTAGGACAGCTTTGAGCAGCACTTCTTTCCCAGCTGCCGAGAGGAACTTGTTTTTCCAGTTTGTAACTCTACTCCATGTTCTATCAATTAGAGAGTGAAAAGAAGCTACCTTTGCTTTGCCCATCAATGCAGGAAGCCCCAAGTATTTTTCAAAGGTGCCAGAAGACTTCACCCCTGCTAGCTCCAAGATTTGCTGTTGCGTTCCCAGGCCAATATTGTTACTGAAAAATATAGATGACTTGTCTTTGTTTAGAACCTGTCCCGAGGCCTTCTCATAAATATCCAATATACTGAGCACGGACCTAAGTTCCTCAGCTTTAGCTTGGCAGAAAAGCAAGCTGTCATCAGCAAAGAAAAGGTGATTAACAGAAATGGGGCCTCTTCCAATAGGGACTGGAGTCAGAACTCCACTAGATTCAGCTTTGTTTAGAAGTGCAATGAGGGCTTCTGCACACAAAATGAAGAGGTAAGGGGACAAAGGGTCCCCTTGCCTAAGTCCTCTAGAAGGTAAAAATGGTTTTTGAGCCTCCCCATTCACAAGAATTGAGTAAGAAACTGACTTGAGGCAGGTCTGAACTAAGTCAATCCAATGAATAGGGAAACCCATCTTGGACATAATGGCTTCCACAAAATTCCATTCCACCCTATCATAAGCCTTGCTCATGTCTAGTTTAAGGGTCATAAACCCTCTTTTGCCCTTCATTCTTGATGTCATGGAGTGTAGGATCTCATATGCTACCATAGTGTTGTCTAAAATAAGTCTCCCGGGTACAAATGCACTTTGGTTGAGAGATATAAGCTTGGGAAGAATGATCTATAGCCTGTTAGCAATTGTCTTTGAGACAATTTTATAGACAACAATACACAAGCTAATTGGTCTGAAATCAGTCACTCTTTTGGGGTTTTTAATCTTGGGTATGAGAGAGATATAAGTATCATTAACCTCTTTTAGTGAGCCACCTTGGTTCAGGACTTTGAGGGCAAAATTGCAGACTTGCTCACCCACCACCTCCCAATGTTTTTGATAAAACTGAGCAGGGAAGCCATCCGGGCCAGGGGAGCCTAAAGGGTTCATCTTGGAAATGGCTTCAGTAATATTTTCTCTAGTGAAAGGGGTCATTAACCACTCCTTCATCTCCATATCCAGTTTGGTTTCCAGGGCATGCAAACATGAATCAAAATTAGAGGGATTTGTGGTTGTAAAAAGTGAAGAGAAATAACCTGTGAATACCCCTCCAATGTTTGTCTGCTCAGTTACAGCTCTTCCACAAGATGCCTCAATACTTTTAATGGTATTGGTTGTCCTTCTTTGACTTTCTTGCATATGGAAGTAGTGAGTGTTCTTGTCACCAAGCTTGAGCCAATGCTGCTTGGCCCTTTGGCGCCATTTTAAGTCTATTTCTGTCATTGAGGACACCACTTGCTCCTGTGTTCTTCTCAAGGTGGCAACATGATCACCTGTGCCAGTATCCTGGAGGTGACCAATTCTTTGTAGACCCTGTATGATGTCCCTTCCCTCCATCTGTTTTGATTTCTGCTTCCAGGCCAGCAGCTCCTGTTGGCAAGCTTTCAATTTGTTTCTCATTAAGCTGGCCTCACAGCCTGTTCCATAGCCTTTTTTCCAAGCGTCACTTATTACCTTTTGGCATTCTTCCTTGAGTTCCCAAGCCATCTCATATCGAAAACACTTTCTTCTCCTCCTTATCTCCTGCCTTACACTGTATGTATCAATGACAAGGGGTGAATGGTCAGATTTAATTGCAACCAGGGCAGTACTCGATCCATGAGTGAAAAGGTCAGACCACTCCTTGTTCCCGAGGGCCCTATCCAGTTTCTCTTTTGTGAACTCCCTTCCAAATCTGTTATTAGACCATGTAAAATACAACCCCAGTGAGTGGATATCATTAGACCACAGAACTCTATAGCTTGCCTGAAATCCTCAATTTGTTTGTAAGGTCTGCTTGCCCCACCCACTTTCTCCTTTTGGCGAAGGATCTCATTAAAGTCTCCAGCCACCAGCCAGGCCATGGTGCTGGCTGGTTTTAACATCTTCAAAAGCTGCCAGCTGCTGCTCCTCTTTCCAGTCTCTGGGTGGCCATAAAAGCCTGTGATTTGCCAACTTGGACCACTTTCCTCCTCCTGGACTAGTGCACTAATATGCCATCTCGTGAAGTTAATAACTTGGACCTTCCATCTTTCTTTCCATAAGAGAGCTATCCCACCACTAAGTCCCATTCCCTCTACAGCAAAACAACCATCCATCTTCAGAGACCTCCTGATCTCCTCCATCCTTCTATTTCTACTCTTAGTTTCCATTAGGAAAACTAATGAGGGGCACTTCTCCTTAGATATGTTTCTAAGGACATTAACTGTCCGAGGGTTCCCAAGCCCTCAGCAGTTCCACACCAAGATACTCATTATGTTGGGCAGGGCTGGAAACCAGCCTCTGCCTGTACAAGAGAATTTTCCTTTGGAACAACATGTTCCTTAAACTTTTTTGAAACTGCATTAACATGTGTTTTCCTTCTTTTGTAGCCTCTCTGGTAGATCACTCTGCCTAGTTTATTAGAGGTCTCAGCCAGTGAATTAGCACCAGTTCCATCCTCCTGGCTAGCTCTTTCTCGTGCCTTCCTCTCCCATCTTCTTACTGTGCTGCCCAAGACTACCCTCCCTGAAATCACGTGATCTCCAGATCTGTTTAACCTGTCTCTCATCATCTTCTTGTCAGAACTGTGTGAGCTATGGGTGACTTGACTCCCAGACGGTGCCAACTCATTACACTTAAGGGTTTCCTTAATTACGGGATTTTCTGGAGGCCAATATCCGCCCCCATACTCATGTGCTTCTTTTGGAAAGTCAAGCCCTGGCTCCATACTCAAGCTAGTTCCATGTGTGACCTTTTCAAATGTTCCTCCCACGTTGTCAAGCCATCTTGCACATACGTTGACTCCCTTTCATCCGAGCGAGGGAGCGCTCTCTGATCTAGAGGTAGGTTCCCAAGAGAGCCACCCTAGATACCTTTGCCACCTTTTTCTTCGTTTGGTGGGTGAGATTGGACCCCTCGAGATCTTCTATCCTCTTTTTCCGCTGGATACATGTCATGCTCCCCTACACAGTCGTCAACCTTGTCAACCTGGCTAGTGTACTTTGCCTCCTTACTTTCATGTCGGTTCCCTTCCCCATGTTGAGCACCTTTGCAGTGGCTGCCATCCTCTCCACCACCGTATCTACGCCCGTCGAAAATATTTAAGTTCCTGGGTTGCCCTCGTAACCATGGACCAAACTATAGGGGGAGCTGTTCCTCACCTTGCTGATCCATTCTCCGCCTTGTGCAGCTTTTCCCCTTATGATACAGAACCCCACACTGGAAACAGAAGCTCTGCAGTCTTTCATACTTAAAGGCGATCCAGTGCTGTTTGTCACCCAGCTTCAATCGTTTCCCTCTCAATAGAGGTTTGTGAAGGTCCACCGCTACCCTTACTCTTAGGCATCTACCCCAAGCCCGTCCATCAGCCTCAGCTTCAACCCTGATAACGTGGCCAATGGATGCTGCAAACTTTTTCCCAAACTCTTCATTCATGGTTGCCAAAGGAAGGTTGTGCAACTGCACCCAAAAAGGTTCATACCGGAATTGTAATGCATGGATAGACACTGATTCATCCACTTCCATCATGGTCAAAAGATGTCTATCGAAAAACCACGGCCTTCCACTTAGGACTCTCTCTTTATCTCCCAACTTTTGGAACTCAATCAGGAAACATTGTTCTCCCAACTCTTTGAAGATAACCCACCCTTCCAACCTCCATAACTGGGACATAGTGGCTCTAAACCCCTCACTGTTAACGCCTTTTTCAGTTAGAGCCTTCCCCACAATACTGTTTTTGCCTTTGGTATCTTCTTCTGTGTAATTTTCAGGGTTGACGTGAAAGAATGCATTTTCTTCCTTGGATAGATGGAGTCGTTCCCATTGTGTTGCTAGGTCTTCTGCCTCCATTTCCAGCCTTAAAACAAGAAAACAAATACTATGCTCACAAAAAGTGAGACGTAAAACCTTTGAGGAGCCTCAAGGCACTAGAACCTCACTCTTTTCTCCCAGAGAGAAGGAAGGCACTCATCAAGTCCATGCGATACAAGCTATCGACCGACTGATGCATAGGCACACAAATTAACGGATACAGACAATTGCCCTCTGCCAATTGCAATTTGCCTTTACAATAAAGTTAATGTAAATGCAACTATAAATGGGATTCTAACATACGTGATATTAAAACATGATATCAAGTTTACCTGCTCTATTTGGCCTACAAAATCCTTGAATATTTATAAGAAAAAAATATAGATTGCTGGAATTCACTATTTTTTCTGTTATATATGTGAGGGCATGCATTTTGTCCATCCATGCTTTTGCTGAGGCTTCCATGAACACTGCCTATGAGAAAAAATGGCCACTTTATCTTAGCACAAAGAATACAATTCTAATGAAGTATAATGGAATTATGGAAGGTATGCAGCTTGGTCAGTGTTTTGATTTTGAACTTTCATTTGATTAATATTATTTGTTTTCAACAGATTAGATGTTATTATGTTAAAGTATTCTTCTCCTCTTGTTCCCTCAACATATGTTTGATCATATACATTATTTCAATGAAGATTCAAGGACATAGTTCAAGAAGTTTATGAGGCCAAATGGAAATCAAAGTATGCGGGTGCTGGCATATGGTGAGTAACATTTTTTTGTTTAAAAATGATGGTTTGTGTGTGTTACCGTTTTATTCACTTAGTTACTTATACTATCGAATTACAAGGTATGAACACCGACTCATTGATGATATGGTGGCTTATGCTCTCAAGAGTGAAGGAGGTTATGTATGGGCATGCAAGAACTAATATGGTGATGTCCAGAGTGATTTCTTAGCCCAAGGTTTGTGTAACAGATTGCTCATGACATCAACGGAGAGAGTTTTCTTTATTTTGTGCTTGGACTTAAACATATTATTGCTGCCCATTTTAATGTTGAATCTGGCATTCACTGGTTGGTCTTGATCACTAACTTCTAAACACATGGTGCAAGGTTTAGATCTCTTGGATTGATGACTTCTATACTGGTGTGTTTTCTATTTAAGTGTTTTGATTTCTTGGGATGAGAGCTCTGTTCAGTGGAGCATATATGCTTAGATGACAATATTTTGCCATAAATACCATGTTATGCCAACTCTTCTTGATTTTTTTTTTTTTTTATGTATTTCTAGTGTTTGGGTGCTGATACAATAGTTATAGGATATTGCAAGGCAGAGTTGGGAGAGTATGGTCATAACGATTAGAGACACAAAAGCACTAGAATGTAGAAATACACTAGAATAGCCATCGGGATGAAAACAAAATGAGATGATGGCATCTGTCTTTATCTCTCTATACCTTTTTCTTTTCCTTATGTGTGTAGTTTTGACTTACTAGTAATATTAATTAGTTTTAGGTGTGTCCAGATGGAAAGAGCATAGAAGTAGAAGCTGCCCATGGTACTATTACACGGCACTATAGCGTTCACCAGAAAGGAGGTGAAACCAGGACACATAGCATTGCCTCAATATTTGCTAGGTCGTGAGGGCTTGCACACAAGTATATGATATGGTTTAAGATGATTTGCAGACTTGGGTTCTAAAATAGATACTTCAACTATTATGCAGATTGCAAGTTTCACAAGGGGAAAAGAAAGGATGAGTATTAATTACTTATGTAAAGTAAACATTTGTTGTACAAGGATCTAACAATGTTTTGGTTGACAGGGCAATGCTGAATGGGAATGCTAGACTATTGGATTTCACTGAGAAACTAGAAGCTGCTTGTGTTAGAGCTGTGGAATTTGGGAAGATGACCAAGGATCTCGCTATTCTTATCCATGGTCCTAAGTAAGTGTGTGTAGAGGAGGTCAATGTTCTACTTAAGATGATTACTATTTCCATGGCGATGATATACGACAAATCGTGCAGGGCCAATAGGGATCACTATCTTTTTTTCTACAAGACTGGTGGCAAGTGTTATAACAATGGGAGATAAATGCTTGTTATTGTTAAATAGCGAGAATACATGGGTAGGATTAGAAGAAACTATTTTCTTATGCTATTGTAGTTGGACCGTAAGATGGTGTTGTTGCTCTTGCTTTTCTAATCTCAAGATCGATCTCAATCTCTTATCTTACTTTGTTGCTCCTTCTGTGTTTGAGTTGGGGAACAGAGTTTATTTATCTGTGTGCTCTTCCCACCATTGGTTGTTTTTGTTTTTCTCTTTCATTTTGGACCAAAATCTAAACCATGCATACTAGTCCTATCTGTAATTCCAAATTAAAAGCAACTAAAACCCATACATAAAGATTATTGAAACGCAAAATAGAGAACTAACCTTTACATAAACTATTCAGAGTGCGAGAGAGAGGACTTGCGAGAGTGGAGACGCCATAGACCAACCTGTGGACAACTCCGACCGAGAATCATGCAAACCCCTTTGCTCACTCCTTGTAAAGTGTCTCAGGTTGGTTGGAATCCAACCAACCTAATACAATCCACGATGTCAGTGAAGTTGGAAGCTCCACCGATGTTTTTGGGATTGAACGTGGTGGGCGCAAGTCGTGGGAGTCCCTCCAACTGGTGGACGCCGACGCTCCTGATTTGCTAAATTCCCTGGAAAAATTGGGACTCCTTGCAGAGATCACTGCGAAATTCTCTCCCCAAGCCTTAATTTACCCAATCCACAAGCATTAATTACAGGATGTGGACAACAAATGTGAGAAAAAACCAAATGTTTCACCATCAATTTGGTAGATTTTGGTCTGAAGAGGTTGGCAATTTTACCGCGTGAAATGAGAGAGAATCTATTCCCACCAAGTTTTCGTCCAAAATGCAATCAAAGTTTTTACACCCTGTGTATATTTGTGAATTTTCTTTTCCGGCGAGTTGTTTTCGTGGAAAAAAGACACTCATTACAATCAATTAGACTAGGTCATAGTGATGTTGATGCAAAAAGTAGTTTCTTATGCCAAGGACCCATTTTGTGGCATCAAGCAAATATTTCCCACCATCGTTTGTCTTGGAAAATAAATTGGTGAAAAAGGGCCTAATATGTTGTAGTGAGTAGGATTCTGCTGACGGGCTCAGTTTGTCAGGACTTTCAGGTGTAGTAGGAATCTGCTGACAGGAGAACCCTGCTGCGAAACAATTATGCTGACACCTGGCACTGAGTCTTCTTATCAGATATATATTTCATTCAACTGGATAATTTCAGACTTATTGAAACTCGATTTTCCTACTTATAATTTGGTATGTAATTCTTAAAACCAATCTGTCACAAAGACGTCTATTGACGGAATGTTGACACCCGCGATAACTCTTCATTGCAGTAATAGATTTTAGATCAGCCTCTTCTCTGGATAAGTCCAGATTCCTTGGGACTTGATTTTTCCACTTATGACTTATCTAAAAACCTCTAATACCTCTTAGATAAACTTAATATTGTTATAGATAAAGTCAATAAATAATTTACATTCATCCAAAATTACCAACTTAATGATAGGATAAACTCTATCATTTTGCTCACCTAACCTTAGACTTTGAGAAGGAGAGGGATTTGATTGAGATAGAAACCTTACCATGATGAAGAAATGTAGATTAGAAGTATTTGTTTAGTGTCTTAATCATGAAAAGCACGAAACCGATAAGTGTAAAGTGGGATATGGCTAGGCCTTGAGAATGGAGAGTGCCGTGTATTTGGGTGAGTTCCCGTAAGTGAAAAGGAAATAATATCGGGGGTAAGTCCTGGGCATGTACTCGTGTGGAGCTAAAACACTTAAGTCACTTAAGTGGCTATTGTCGTGCATGGGTTACACGATAGAGTCCCCATGGGACTTAGAAGCAAAACAGAGACCCACCATTGGGACTTATGCAGCAAATGTAAAAAGAGCTCCTAACACTGACCCATACCTCAATATATTTTATATTTTCATATTTATTTTCTATAAACCAAAATAAATAAATAATAATAAAAAATTTTAACAAAAAATTTTTATTTTTATATATATAAGCAATGCGGCAAGTAACATGCCTAGATGCATCTTAGTTCAAAACATAGTGTCACTCACAAAAAAAATTCAATAAAGTACACCCTCTTATTTGCAACAATCACCATGGATGTTCACACATCATAAGATCATCAATGTCAAAATTCATATGAGTGTGTGAGTGAGCAAACTTATATAGAAAATTAATTCTTTATTTTTTTTCTCTTCAATATATTTTTTGTAATATTATTCATGAGCATTTCCTTCTTATAGATGCTCCCAAGAGATTATCACTCATCTCAAAAGTCAAACTTTATATTAGGATCTAGATACATGAGTATCTCCTCCAAACACTAGTTTGCACAACCCTTTTTTTTTTATATCCATTTTTGTTGCTCATCTTTTTCCACAATGATTTGAGCCACGATTCTTTCTATAAGGACTTAAGGGATAGATCCGTATATGGTGTTTGTCTTTTTTCGCAATGATATAATACCAACTTTTTCTATATGGATCAACTATTTGTTGTTTACAAGAGAATATCTCTCTATTATTGTACTAAATTCAATTAGTATTAGTCAATTCAAGGCATGGACTCCCTCTATGGTAAGTGTCTTAATAATAAGTATGTAATTTAATTATAATGTGTATACATATAAGTTCCTCATAGTGCTTTGTAAATGAACTTTGTCAAGATGACACATAGAGTTAGTATGCACAAAGTAGAGAGATGCATAAGTTCAAAAACTTATTTTGTGAGAACACATGCTCAAACTTTTGACATATCAAGCATGCACTTCCCAAAAACAAAATAGAAACAAATCAAAAAAATAATGTATTTTACACTGAAAAACAGAAATATAAAACAAAAACTAAACAAAATGCATGTCCTAGGCTAATGATATGTAAGAAATGCAAGAACATACAAATAGTCCTATCACTTAATATCACACACACGTTGATCTAAAGACTTTAAGAAAACCCTCATACGAACTTTCCAATAAGCATAGTTTTCATCATCAAAGTGTGACGGGACATAATGATGACAACATGATCTACAGAGACACGGATCATACTCAGATAAATGAACCACGCTCTGATGCCAATTGAAATTATCCAAATACCCCTGTAATGCAGCAGAAATATTTATCAATTCACTCAACAAATTGGTTAATCTTCAAGCATGCTATCAATTTATTAATTAAGCTATAACATAAGATAAATGAAGTGCGTAACATCAAGATTGGTATCGAAGGGAAACCATTTAAAGAACTCTTTAAAGGTAAAACCCTACAGGGCAACCAAACCCAGAAAATATCAATTTTGATTATTTGAAAATCAATTATAAGTAAAGTTCAATTACAAAACCTTTGTCAATTGACACTCTTACTTGACTAGACAAATGACCCATTTGTCTTGTACCATAGTAGCAGCCAGAACCTCTAAAGATCTTCAAAAATTAGTTTTTCTCCTGGAACTCCAGTGGCTGAAAGTCGACCAATCAATTCTCCAACATGGAGTACGCATGCACTCAAAAATAGTGATAAAACACTAAAAAATTCTCAAGAGAATTTTCTCACACTCAAGTACCACTCTTTGAGAGAAACAGTATGAAAATTCCTTCACCAAAATATGCAATGTAAAGTGCTCTAGAAAATATCTAGATCTGAATCCCTACATATCCTAACCAATAGGATCCCTTAAATAAACAATTGAAAATCAATTCCAATTGCAGTAGGATTTTGCTGACGGAACAAATCTGATAAGTGTTTGATATGTAGTAGGATTCTGCTGACGAGCTCAATCTGTTAGGACTTTCAAGTGTAGTAGGAATTTGCTGACATGAAAACTCTGTTGGGAAACGATTCTGCTGACATGTGGCGCTGAGTCTTCTTATCAGATATATATTTCATTCAACTCGATAATTTCAGACTCATTGAAACTCAATTTTCCTACTTATAATTTGGTGTGTAATTCTTAAAACCAATCTATCGTGAAGACGTCTCTTGATGGAATGTTGACACCTGCGATAACTCTTCACTACAGTAACAGATTTCAGATCAGCCTCTTCTTTGGATAAGTGTAGATTCCTTGGGACTTGGTTTTTCTACTTATGACTTATCTAAAAACCTCTAATACCACTTAGATAAACTTAATATTGTTATAGATAAAGTTAATAAATAATTTACATTCATCCAAAATTACCAACTTAATGATAAGATAAATTCTATCATTTTAGTCACCTAATTCTATACAATCTTATCAACTTAGTCACTTAGTCCTAGCCAAACTTTTACATCTACAATTTTGATACTTTTCTATCAACGTATTTTTCATCATACCGGAAAACATGGGTATAGGTTTGTCAAAAGACGAAAATGCTTCTATAATTTGTAGTAATTACATATTTTAACTTTTGGGATTCCTCAAAACTCAACAACTCTCACTCCCGTTTCTCTCTCCTCCCTTTAATGGTGTTTCTAGATGCAGAGCAAATAGCCCTCTGGGAAAGTACGTATAACCCAGACTTTCCAACCCCCTTCAATAGCTCTTATAGATAACCCAAATGAATCTACCCATCCCCTTTCAAACTCATGGATCCTACCTTCTATTCCTTGTAGTGCGTGTTAAGGAGATGTTCCTTTTGGCGTTATGAAAGCATGGTAATTTCTAATTAATATTTGGTAATTTTTTGTCTTTTATGTTCTTTCACTGGATACACGAGTATATTCTAGTAGCATTTTAAGGAGCTTCTCCTCCTTTGGTGTTTTGAAAGCATGGTAATTTCTAACCGATGTTCTGTGAATTTTTTTTTCATTTCTTCCTTTAGATTTTCTAATGCAGACTCGTGTTCCAAACTGGGTCTTATCGAGAGAGAGAGAGAGAGTCCAGTGAGAACCTGTTATAATACCTTCGAGAAATTTGCCCTCGATTACGAAGTACCCGATAATCCAAACTAATAAAGTCTTATCTTGTTTGAAGATTGCTTTCTATATTCCTTCACTCAGCAACACTGGAAAAGTCTCACACTAATCTGATTTTGTAGTATCCTTGTCATATTTGATTTCTATAGCATGCATTTATCACTCTATAATTTTTTTTTTTTTTTTATGGAAACAGACTTCATTTCATTCAATGAACCGAAATTACAACTGTGACTTATCAATACAGAAAAAATCCAAACTATAAGTCAAACTTCTCATCTACTCTGGAATATCCCCACACACATTGTAGTGGACATTATCTTAACTTCTCAATAACTCTCTCCTAATAGAGAAAGCGCCCTGTAAAATAGAATTGAATAGCTCCCTCCATCTTCCCAAGCAGGAGGAGTACGGCATACTACTACTATGGACACCAAGTCCAATTGCCTATTTCTTCTTTATTAATAACTAAATAACAAAAACTACAGTACAAAACACAACAAAAACAACAGAACCACAAGTACCGACATGAACCCAGACAACACGCCCACACGAGCCTAGACGCGGCACGAGCACCCAGCTCGCGCTAGCAGCCTCCACGTAGGCTGATCGTAGCATCACCCGCCACTCTTGACCATCTCTTGTCCCAAATTGCATCTGATCATCTCTAAATAAACAACACATGGGCTGAAGAAACACATGGGCTCAGCCTAAAGAAAAATTCAGCCTATTTGCAAACAGTGGGATGACAACCCTTAGGGTTTCATCTGTTACTTTCAGTTGTCGCCCCCATCCTTTTTCTTTTTTTTTTTCTTTTTTCCTTCCTCCTTCACATGTGCTCCTTCCGCATGAACATTGGCCTCTGCGACTACCGCCCACCTCCCGTACGAGCATCAGTCCTCCACCATCGCTCCCAGCTTCTCCCATCATCTACCACCATCGTCCCTTTAGCATGAGCATCGCCCAGATGAGCATCGCCCAGCTTCCCACCACCGTCCCTCTTGCCCTTTGTTATGAACCTGAAGTGGAACTTGTTGTCTGAAGTTGCTACTTGGAGAAACGACGTCGCAAGCCTAAAGCCAGAGTTACAACTTGGGTTGATTTCTATTATACGACATAGTTTTAATAAATGTAGTGTAGTGTTTTAAAGCAGTAAAACGATGTAGTTTACTTATATTCAGTCTGTTATAGTTTAAGGGTACTGTAGTAATTTCTTAGGCATTTGTTATATAACCCACGCCGGAATGGTGGGAGGGGATTATTCTGGAAGATTATTGCTGAAACACTTTCTGGTTTTTCTTGGAGGAATTGGGGACCTCAAATATCCCAAGTCGTATAGTCATTTTTATCATCATCTTCTTTATGACTCTCTGGTTCATTTTATCAAACAGCAGCCATTAATCCATTCCCATACCATTTCTCATTACAACACAATACAGATTAACTGGGTTCCTAACAAGTGGTATCTAGAGCCGACGATCCATGGAGGACGAACTATTTTGCGAGCAGCAACAAGAGGCCTTACAGCGGCGGGTAGATGCTAATGAAAAGAGTCTTCAGGGGTTTAATAACAGCTTTAACAACTTGATAGATATGATGCTTCATTGGGTGGTAAGGCAGAACAATATTGCTAATTGGTACAATGTTATGGAAAAATTAGTGAAATTAAAGGTTAGGAAATGGAAGTCAGTAGTTGTTGAATACCAGGTGGACGAAGAAGAATCTAAGTCTGTTGTCGAGTGTCCTGGAGGAAATGTTGCAATTAGTGAAGACTTCGGCTCAAAAAAATTAGTGGAAGAGAAGGAAGCAGTTATGGCTTTAATCGACGATTCACAACCATTGATAGTGCAGGAAGAAAATGGAATCGTAAAAAAAAATGGTGTAGATATGGCCGTAACTCCTGTTGGTGCCGAAAAGGGAGCGAAGGATGAAGAGAAGATTCATCTGCAGGACCAGGTTAGTGCGAAGCAAAATGTAGAACCAGGAGCCAAGGATGATTCCAACGAGTTACCTCTTTCATCAGCTCTAAAAAATTCCGTTGGAAATTCCATTTTCTCGTATCAAATTTCATCTGTCCTTAGCAATCCAAATCCGAAATTAATTTCTAAACAGCCAAGTTTTCCTCTCCGATTTTGGTCTTCTTCATCTCAAGTTACCTCTGATTTCAGTGGGATTCAAGCTACCTCGAGTTTCATGCAGAGGAAACAACTGTCTGTACGCTTGCAAGATCAAATGCTTGCACATTTATGTTGGAAGTTCAAAGCAGCCTTAAAGGAGCACCATCAACAAGAGACTCTTGATTTCCCTCTTAAATCCATTCGCTCAAGCATTTCTCGTTATTTTTTCTACACTCTCGTGGATAAGGTATATTTGTGTGTACACTTTCAGGAATATGATGCAAGGTACACTTCTCTTGTAAAAATAGCTGAGTGTGGGAAGGTGGTTAGAGTAGAGAACCTATTTGAAGAAATGCTTGAGAAAGGGGTAAGACCTGATAAGGTCACATTATCCACCTTACTCGGGTTATCTGCTTGGAAAATTGTTGTGGTTGGGTGTGATAGTTCATTTGACTTTTGGTCCATTGCATTATGTCGCATGTTGGTTGGGGTTGGAGAGGCTTCTTTCATAAGTCATGCTGCTCCATTTATAGATGACAGTGCCCCCGCTGATCAGAACACATCATGGTTTGCAACATTTTACATCTGTATACCATGTGGAGTAGCTCTAGGCTATGTTTATGGTGGACTAGTTGGAAACAATTTGAATTGGTGTTATATGTTCATTGGAAAGACATTTTTTATGCTTTCCCTTGCTCCTCACTTGCTTGATGTTTTGCCCCTTAAAGCTTTTCTTGCACCCTTTGATAGAGGAAGACCATGGGATGATGGATGGGTCTTTATTGAAGAAGTTTCTTACATTCTTCTTGTTGAAATCATTCTTGAAAAGCTAAACGCTCATGCACAAGAGGAGGCTGGTCGTTCTCAAGGTAAGATCGGAGTTGCAGTTGATACTGAAGCACCAGCTATTAGACCTGCAAATAGAGTTACTTGCCCCAATTCAGAGGGTGTGGAGGCTGTTTTGCAAACTAATTAGGCTGCCTGGCAAACTAATGAGGCTTTAGATACTGCACCGGTGACTCATGAATTTCAGGGTATGCATTGTCAAGAGAGAAACAGGCAGAAGGTGAGGTGCTTGCATCTGAAGAGTACCAAGGGAAGGGACTTCCAGTTTTATGAGTTGGATGTATTCACAGAAAAATGTGGAACAACAAAGTACCATCTGCATTCTGAGTATGCCGCGATCCAAGTGACAGATAATTTGTCAAATTCAAATAAGTTGGGAATTGGAAGATTTGGCACTAAGTACAAGGGTGTACTTCTAGATGGTAAGACAGTAGCAGTTAAAAGGTTGTCGAGGAAGTCATGGCAAGGCTTGGAAGAATTTAAAAATGGGATCATAGTTATTGTAAAATGTCAGCACAAAAGTCTACTGAAGCTCTTGGGATGTGCAATACCGGGCCATGAAAAGCTGCTTGTTTACGAATTCATGCCCAATAGAAGCCTTGATTTATTTATATTCAATTCGAAAAATGCAGCCAGCTTGAATGGAAGACATTCTACGATATTCTTGTTGGTATTGCTAGAGGACTTCTTTGTCTTCATGAGGACTCCAGGTTCTATGGGTTTTATAAACCTCCTTCCCTAGATTTGGCTTACGCAAAGGGTGATGAGGGTATGCAGAGGGTGATGGGTAAGAAACTTTTCGCTCACTATCTGCTTGATATATTGCAACTCAAGGCTGTGTTTGAGTGGTATGGGATAAAACTATTAAAAATTGGTGGATTTCGTTTGATAAAGGAACATGGCTTGAGGCCATTTGATAGAGGAAAGGGAAAAGAGATTGTGAAGAATCATTGGGTGAACAAACATTGGGATAAGAAATTGTTGTGGGTGGAGAAGGTGTGCATAGAGAATCAAGTTTACCAAAAAAATAAAAAATAAAAAAATAAAATGAGACTCTTGATATCAAGAAATTAGTTGTCGGGTCAGTCCTCATATTTTCTCGGCTCTACTAGCTGCCTCTCTGGAAAGGTTTGGGAACTTAATCATAGAATTTTATCATAGCTCTAAACCTTGAGGACAAGGTTCTTTAAGGGGAGGGGATTGTTATGAACCTGAAGTGGAACTTGTCGTCTGAAGTTGCTACTTGGAGAAACGACGTCGCAAGCCTAAAGCCAGAGTTACAACTTGGGTTGATTTCTATTATACGACATAGTTTTAATAAATGTAGTGTAGTGTCTTAAAAGCAGTAAAACGATGTAGTTTACTTATATTCAGTCTGTTATAGTTTAAGGGTACTATAGTAATTTCCTAGGCATCTGTTATATAACCCACGCCGGAATGGTGGGAGGGGATTATTCTAGAAGATTATTGCTGAAACACTTTCTGGTTTTTCTTGGAGGAATTGGGGACCTCGAATATCCCAAGTCGTATAGTCATTTTTATCATCATCTTCTTTGTGACTCTCTGGTTCATTTTATCAAACAATACCATTTCTCATTACAACACAGTACAGATTAACTGGGTTCCTAACACCCTTCCCCCACCATTGGCCACCTCCCCCTAGGTTTTGAGCTTCCCCTCGACCCTCGCACAAGCATCGGCCACCTCCATCTTTCTCCACCGCAGCTCATCGACTCAGGGAACCGCAATCCTCAAACTGAAGAAAACAGAGGCTTATCAATTACAGCATCCTGACATCCAGCTAACCCTTCCAATTATGATGCCCATAGTGAATGGAAGATTAGAACAACTCAACTTTCACAAATAGCAGTATCACCAAATGCATTCACACTCCACACCATACACATTGAGAAATAGAGAGGAAGTGACCTATGGGTGTTATATAGATAGAGTACGAGGAGAGATAGAGTTTCAGTAGGATGGAAATTGATGAGAATCAATTTGGTAGTTTTGGACATCCCTAGGGAGGTTGTACTTAAGAAGGAAACTAGATTATAGAGTGATAAATTCCATCTGTAGGGACCAACCCTTTTTCTTAGAGAGAGAAGCTCTAACTTCTCTCTGAAACCTTTCTCACTCTGAAACTAGCTTGAGGGGGGTGGGAGCTTTGGCTCCTCCCCCCTCACTTCCTTTCTGCCCTTATTTCAGTCTATGTTTTGTTTTGTTTGCATTTTATGTGTTTTTTTCAGGTCTAATAAAGAAGGAACACTCTTCGGTTGCTCTAGTCCCAACAATTTTTTTTCCTCTTTGTTTTCCTTCTAGTCTCTGTTTTCTAGCTTTTCCCTCGCGATTTGCTATTTGTTATTTTTTAGAAGACTTGTATTAAAATTTTCTGTTTTGTGTTGATAATATATCATTTATTTGTGTTGAGAAGATGTTTATTTTGTGTGGAGAATATGTCCTTTTTGTATTGAGAAGGTGAACTCCTCTTTTTAGCTAGTCGAATCTCTCTTGGTTTTGTATCTATAATTTCTAGTACAAGCATAGAACCAATTAACTAAACTAGTTAAGGACATAGACAGAATACAAGCTGAGGACAGCTCATACTTTCTCCCAGGTCTAGAGTAGTAAATAAACTAGTACTGTTCTCTACAATATCGCCTTCTCCAATCTTGTTGCATTAGCATTTCATGATTGCCAAAAAAGGATGATATAATGGAATATGCAGTCATTAGATTACAATATCCTCTGAAATAGAGAGATCCTATTGGTTGCTAGCAAGTACAATTATGAAAAATATTCATGTTAAGCATGCTCATTTCAACTCATGAATGAAGAATCCAATCAATCTATTAATATCAGGACCAAAAAAAACAAAGAAAAGAAAACAACAGGACAATAATCACTCAAGCATATTTTTATCTTTGCGTGTATGCTCTTTTAGTGCAAATGAGATGGCTGTCATATACAAAATAGCAGACCATATTTAGAAATAGGTCCTTTTGTTTCAGTCACGCCCTAACAAGACATTAATAGAGGTGCTTAGGAAACATGAGTGCTTTTGGATTTTTCATTATAGTTGACTGTAGAGTTTCCTATGCATTACTTAAATTCTCACTTGTCTTGCTGGGTGTCATTCTTTTTTACTTCCATGTCTTTCTAGTTCTTGAATTTTTTCAATAGTTTATTTGAATAAATGTTGGGTTTCCCTTGCAATTATGTTTGATTTATTTTCTCTTACGATTATGTAAAGACTAAAACCTGATCACTTGTATCAAATTTGTAAACTTACTTCCTTCTATACTTTTCAGCATATAACAAACATGTCTAAAAGAAATCAAAATAATGGTGTTGCTGCTACACAAATGCAAGATAGTTAGACAAGGAGATTAATTTGGACTAATAAAATGCTAGAGGATTATGCAGACGTATTCGTTAGTGAGATTTATGCCGGTAACCGGTGAAGAAGACAATCGATGCTACGGATGAGTGGTGGGCAAAAGAGTTACAGGCACTATGTTTTCACTTATTATTTTCTTCTATATAATCAATTAATTATATCTACTATAACTGATTACATTGCACATACATGAAATTCCAGAAACAACTAAGTTTCAGGATGCAGGTTTGGCTCATATTTCCAAGTTGGATATAACGTTTAGGGGTGGCTATAACTGCAACTGGTGAGGGAGCTTGGGCACCATCCTCTGGATTGGGTTTTGAAGATGCAATAAGATGTGATCAGTATAACGATGTATTGTTAGAGCTAGAGGAGATTGATGACTCGGATGACAAACCTGGTGATATTTAGACTAATTTAGACACTCAAAGGAAAGATAATAAATGGGTTAGTCCTGCAGTCCAAGATAGGAAAAGGAAAAAAGGAATTCAAATATTTGATCAACATTTCACACGTCTTTGTGATGTACTTGAAAAGCTGATTACAACATCATCCTCCGATAAATCTGGTTGTAGCATTGATGAGGTTATGGCTTTTGTACGGGAGTTAGCTGAGATAGAAAATGGCTGAGATTTTTAGGGATGCAAGTGAGGTACTCCTTTCGAAATCACATAGAGAAATGTTTATTGCCTTAAAGGACCCAACATTTCAGATTGATTTTATTAAACGAACAAAAAATAAACGAAATAAATATTGACTATCGTGATGTCATTTTAGGGATTCATTATTAGTTTTTTTTCTGAATGATTTGTACTGAACTTTTTTAGAGGTTGTTGATCCTTTTAATTTTTTTTATTATATTTTTTGGTGATTTTTACAACATTTTTTAGTGATGCTTGTTCTTAAGCATTGCATCTTTATTATTTTTTTTCCTTCATATTTTTATCTTTTTACAGACATAGAGAATAATGATCACGACACTAAAGATTACACAAGCGATGTTAATAATGACGAAAAAGAAGAAAAAGAGAATGATATTGACTTTGTAATAGCATTACAATTAATGGTGGTTTCTAAATATTACACAACATATATATTGTAAAGGAACCTTGTAGGACCTCTCCACATATAGGTCATAAGTTTGTTATGGAGATTCTAAATGGTCATCATGATAGATGTCATCAACAATTTAGGATGGAAAAATATATATTCCATACTTTATGCAAAGAGTTGAATGGAAGATGTAACTTAAGTGGTAATCGAAACATAATTATCGAAGAAATGGTAGGAATTTTCTTGATTACATTAGGTCATGAGTTCGGGAATAGATTGACGCAAGAAAGATTTCAACATTTGGGAGAGACCATTGGTAGGCATTTTAATAGTGTATTAATGGTTGTTGCACAAATGGCGGTTGACATTATCAGCCCCACTGATAGAGAATTTAAGGATGTTCCAAAAATAATCCGTGAAGATGAGCGATATTGTCTATACTTTAAAGATCGTATTGGAGCTATTAACGGAACCCATGTGCCAATACTATTTCTCCAACAAAAAAAAAATCCATTTATTGGTAGAAATGGCATACCTACTCATAATATTATGACAATTTGTAATTTTCACATGTGTTTCACTTTTATTTGGATTGGATGGGAAGGTACAACACATGATACACGTATTTTTATGAAAACTATTCAGAATGAGGAATTGCGCTTTCCACATTCATCTAGAGGTTTGAATTTAATAAGAATGACCTTAATGAATTTTAATAAGATAATAAACGATTATTGCATTACTTTTGATTTATTATCCTAAATTGTATGCAGGTAAATATTACTTGGTAGATGCTGAATATCCTCATATGAACGGATACATGGGGCCATACAGAAGGGAACGATATCATCTACCAGAATTTTGTCGTGGTCCTCGACCAATGGGTATGCATGAAATATTTAATCATACACATTTGTTGCTCAGATGCACTATTGAGAGAGCATTTGGAGTTTGGAAAATGGATGAAAGATATTAGATCACATGGCAAATTTTCCTTATGATAAGCAAGTTAAAATTGTGGCGTCTATGGCTATTCATAATTTTATTAGAACTCATGTATTGAAGGATATTGAGTTCAAGCCATACGATGACGATCAGGATTATCTACCTCCTGGAAGCATAGAGGATGAAAAGGCAGAAGATTACTCAAGCATGCAATAAACAGAGATATCCAATTAAAATGTTATGAATATTGAGCGTGATTATATTGCTCTTTCACTTATGCATCGTTGAAGAGATTTTTTTGTTCATTATAATTACTGAAAAACCAATTAGACTATTTTTGTCGTTATTTTATTATAATATTTGATTTCTATTAAGGATATGCCATTTTATGTCATTTCTGCTTCAAAAAATGTTTTTTTAATTTGTTTCTAAACATATCTAATATGTTTGAAAGTGTTTTAGACATACGGATTCTAAACAATAAATAATTTTTTAATAGTATAGCTTATTACGTTAACTCTAAGCTATAAGCCTTAAGCTAAAAACAATATTTTCCACCACAACTCCAAGCATGCAAATATATAAATGGAACTTTAGAGAAGGTTTGGATAGTGAATTAAGATGAGATAAAAATTAAAAGTTAAAAAAATATTATTAGAATATTATTTTTTTAATATTATTAATATTTAAGATTTGAAAATTTTAAATTATTTATTATATTTTATATAAAAATTTAAAAATTATAATAATCACATGAAATGAATTGAAAAAGTTTGTATCCAAAATGGGACCACTCATGTAGCAACACGTCCATTGATCAATCCGATGAGTGTTTTTTTGTCAGATTGATTTGCATTTTGATTGACTGAGGAGGGGTTTGGATTCAAAACCTACCTCAACTCAACTCATCTCATCTCATCATTACAATTTTCTCAAATTTCTATACAAAATATAATAAACAATTCAACTTTTTCAAATCCCAAAACAATTTTTCTAAATTCCCACATCAAATATAATAAATAATTTAATTTTTATACTACTATTCACAAATCATCTTAATCCATCTTAATTTATCTCTGAATCTAAATTTCTCTTTAGACGAATCGAAAATAAGAAACGACAATAATTTAATTTTTTTAAATTTTTAAATAATAATAATATTTTAAAATAATATTATAATATTTTTTTTTCAACTATCATTTTTAAATATCTCTCTCGAAATGGGGCCTAATTTCTCAAATGAGCTTTACTATACAACCTCCATCACACTCCATACTACTTTTTTAAATTTTTAATTTTTTTTAAAAAAATTTTTTTAAAGTTTATTGTTTTAAAATTATTTCAAATTTTTTATTCATTATTTATATAATAAATATTTAATAAAAGAAAAAAATAATAAAAATTAAAATTAATATTGAGGGTAGAGCGTTAGGTTATGAAGATTTTTTTTTATAATAATTGTCTCTCGAAACGGGGGCCTAATTTCTCAAATTGTCGCACTGTAATATACATTTGAGACGGAGAGAGACGCTGAGAGAGTCTGCAATGGCTGACAACCTCTTCGAAGGCTTGCCTCCTCCTTCCCAGCAAAAACAAGAACAACTACAACAAGAAGAACAACACCGATGCTCTACAACCGCTACTATAGCCTGCGACTCTTCTCTTTCCTCTCCTCTTCCGGCTTCGAATCCAATTCTCAAAAGCGCCCTTAAGCGGCCCGAACCCACCGAATCAAACCCTGAAGGTGCATCCATTGGCTCTTTGAAACCCTAGATCTTTCTCGTATATGTGTTATTCTTTTATTCTAATATCTGGGTTCTAAAATCTCAGTCTTACGAGAGCAAGAAAAAGTACTTTTGAAAAACGGGTTTCGTGATTTTGAAGTTGTCTTGCTCGTTTAGTAAAACTAGTATTCGGGGTCTTAATTTTATGCTATTTTTGGTTTTTTCCGAATGAACAAGAAATGGAAGGAAAAAAAAAGAAATTGAAGAATGACTATGTAGCTCTGGTGTAGCCTTTCCACAGTAATTGAATGGTAATTTGAGTTTGTCTCAGAGTAATTTGATGTTGGGGGGTTTACAGTTTTATGGAGAGTTTGCTTTCATGTCGTGCTAATAAGAAACATAATTTTGATTCAACTGAGTATCTGTAGGCTGTTATTGGTTGGTAATTAAATGTAAGGAACTAACACTCCCTTCCCATAGGATTAGGAATTTTCAATTAGTACCTGGTAATAATAGATCCATAAAAATGTATACCTCTAACCGTACTAGATTTATTATATATATATATATATATATATATATATAATATATAGATTGGCATCAAGTGTCCGAGAACAAAGTGCTAGATTTATTATATAATACATAAACAATATCTTTGACGTCAATACAGTAGCATAACTCAAAATCTTAATACTAAGTGTTCAACACTTATTAGGACTTGACCAAGTCATGGTCTCAACTATTGGTTCTGGCTTGCTTGCTTATTCTCTTGGGCTCCATTTGGATAGTGAGATGAGATGAGATGGTTTTAGATGAAAGTTGAATAAAATATTGTTAGAATATTATTTTTTAATGTTATTATTGTTTTGGGATTTGAAACAGTTGAATTGTTTATTATATTTTGTGTGAGAATTTGAAAAAGTTGATGAAATGAGATGAGATGAAACTATTTATGTATCCAAACGGGGCCTTACTCCCACCTGGGATATTTAAAAAATAAAAATAAAAATGAATAGATTACTTTGTAAATAGTACATCATACAGTAAAAGTTTTTGAATAATGATTTATCTTTGAAAACTTATATAAGCACAGTTAAACATTCGCACACCAATCAATCAAATGCTTATCATATTAACCTTTAGGGTGGCTGACACAGGCACTTATAGCTTTGCATTGGTAACAAGCATCATCATATGACCAGCATATAAGTATGTAATGATCCAAGAAAAGCCCAAACTAAACTTTGGCCGATACTTTAAAAGGATTTGTCAAAATTACAACTGAAGCCCCTTGAGATTCATTATAAAAGGTAAGAACTTCTCCCTCCCAACCAATGTGGGATTTCATTCACCACCTTCCTATGCTCAATCCAATCCGAGGTATTATGATCTTCCCCCATAACTCTCTGACATCCTCATTAGGCCATTACATCATATAGGTGGTATAGCTCAAGCCCCATACTTTTGGTTGTGTTGGGCTTTGATACCATTCGTAATGATCTAAGGGAAAGCCCAAGCCACATCTGGGTTCATACTTTGAAAGAGTTAGTCAAGTTATATTTCATTATGAAGGGTAAGAGTTTTTCCCTCTCAAGCAAGTTGTGATCCCATTAGCTACCTTCATATACTAAATCCAATCCACGACGTTACAAAACATTAAGAAGTACAAAATTCCTGTAGTCTCCATTACATATGTATAATCATGACATAATAATAGCACATACATCATGATAAGGTTTTTCTATCAATTTATTGGTGACAATTTTAGAGTAGAAAGGGGCTGAGAGGGGTGGCACATTTGAGAGGATGAGAAATGATATTTGCAATCGTGAAGTGCGCAAGCACCGCGCAATCCCTTTGAAAAAAGTGAGTAAATACGAGACCCACATGAAATAAACTAATCTTTTAATAATGAATCTCACTCTTTTTCAAAATGATTGCATGGTACTTGCGCACTCCACGACTGTATGTAGCATTACTATAAGAGGATTAGGGTTTCATAATTTGGCATCTTTATTGTTGATTATATAGAATTGACCTAATGTAACGACTCAAGGAAAGCCCAAGCCATGCCTAGGCCTACACTACAAAAGGATAGTCAAGATTACAATTGGAGCTCCTTGAAATGATTACAATGGGAAAAGCTTCTTCTTCCCAATAAATGGCTACGAAAGGCCTATCAATTTGCAAATAGAACATATAATAATTATGTTAATTTAGGGATTTTGCTATTCCTGGGTTAAAAAGAAAAAGAATGTTATTTGTGACACCCCAACTCTCTTCTTTCCAGGGACAACTTGGGTAAGTCACCCTTCTTTCGTCTCGACACCCAACATTGGAATCCTACATTTACTTCAAAACAAGACTAATAATGGCAATAAAAAATAACACCAAAGCAATTATAAAACAAATATTTCATTCCAAACTTAGTGTTTGCTTGCAAAAATAACAACGATTTGTTCTTTTACAAAATCTCATTCAACGAACTCTTCAAGGTCATCCTCAGCTGCATTCTGCTTGTCTATAGGCTCCTCTTCATCTAGGGGTATCTCTAATAGCATCCTCCCCTGAGCCCTCTACAAGATACTCCTTGGCTATCTCTTCTAGCCTAAAATACTGACACTCAGTACCAACCTCTAATAGTGCCACTTCGTTGAAGTGGTATATCTAGTTGTGAGTTCACCATGCACGAACTCAATTGTCACCCGCTAAGTCTACTCTATCTGTATGGATACAAGAGGATGAGTTGTGAAACTCAGCAAGTAGACTGGTGTCAGTGTGTGATATCTCGGTATTTGATAAATCGGTATTTGATTGCTTGTGTTGGCATAGACGTCAAGACATACAATTCTTGAGCTTTATGGTCATGGCCTTTTTGGTATAGTTTGGTTCAATGATGTACTTTAGTTTGATTATGGCTATCAAATATTTTTTTGAGTGGCTATCAAGTATGATATATGTATCTAATAAGTAATGCACAAGAGAATAATGCAAAAACACGGGAATAATGTAATAAGTTATGTTTAAGTAATACTTATAAAAAAGTTATGTTTAAGTAAAGCTTGGCCACCATATTGGTGGCCAAAATGACCATTTCTATTTTTATTTTTTAAAGTCGATATTTTTAAATAAAAATACATTTATATTAGATAAATTTTATCTATTATTTTTTAAGTTAATTTATTTATTTGAGGAAAAAAAATTAAAGTTGACATGCGGCAATCTGTGAAGCTGTCATGTGTTTTCAATTAATGTTGTTCAATGGAAAAATTAACAAACGCTCCTCTTTCTAGTTAACTCATACCACAGGAGGTTATTTCTTAAAAAGCTTTTGTAGGATCTTAAACCTAAGTACCTTAGCACAAGGGTGTTTGACTAAATTTTTCTAACTTGTATTTAATTAGTTGATGTCTTTATTGTTATGTTGCATAATACTCTAATAAAGAAAGTTAATGGGCTAAATATATTACTATCTTGACTTTTGAGCCTTTTTTCTAATTTTATTTTGTGGATTTTTTGTAGTTATACATTGATTTTAAAAGTGTGTGCTTTACTTCAATCAAGCTTGCGCTCGCACTTTGTGCTTTGCGCCTAGGCTCTAAACGACATTTGCGCTTAAGTGTGCCTATCGCTTTCACTAACAATGGATTCAAGGCCTAATATTAGTCGTTCTTTGGCCCTAATAATTTTTTTATTTTTATTTTTATTTATTTATTTATAATTTTATATAAGTAAGAAGCCCTAATAAAATCCAATACATCACCTATGCATGTATGTCCTACCTTGATGCCCAATTAATAACTAAACCTTCAAGCCCAATGTTTCAATATCTAAGTGAACTATTTCAGAACTATATTTTCCAAACCCAAATCTTTCTATATCCATAATGCTATTCATCAATCCAAGCCTAATCCGAAAACATTCAGGCCCAGTTCAAGTGTTAACATCATAAATTGAACTTTAACTCAAACCTACAATACACTTGTCTAGATCCCATCAATATTGAGCTTAGTCATCTTTGCTATTACATTATTGGCAACACAATTTAATTTTTTTGTTATTTGGTGCATATGTGTGGCTCATTACATTGAGCAATATGCTATAATTCTGCTTAGATGAACTATATTATCATGCCAAGCCCGAACGAGGAAGCATTAAACATAAGATTTGTTTTTTCTTCTCCCACATATTCTCAGTGACAATCGAGATCCCTAGAATGTTGGCTTTTATAGTTTTTTAATTTGTGTTTCGTTTAAACTATGTTTATCTAATTAAGTACTGAAATCTCTTTCTTGCATTTCTTATGAAATATTATTCTCTCGAATGAAGCTGACATGTTCAATATTATCCTCAGCCGCTGCCCCTAAAAAACGCTTGAGGTTTAAAACCACAACAGATGCTTCGGAGAAGCAAATTATAGAGGCCATGCAGAAGCTAGCTTCTCATATCAGGAACCTTGCCAAGTTTGGTAAGGCTTCAAAGCTGGCCATACAGCTGATTCAGGCGGGAAGTGTGAAGCCAGGGACTAGTGGTCATTTCTTTGCCATACTAGAAGCTGCAATGTCTTTGTCCACTTCTTGTATGGATCCTTCAGTGCGAGCAGATTATCATGCATTGTTCTCAGCAGCACAAGATGCCACAGAAGTAAGAATGTGGTTTTTTCACACATTAATTCTTTGCCTAATAGATAATCAATTTGCCTTTTCTTGGGATCATCTAACCTTCTTTTCTGATTGTAGTGCCTGAATAAGAAGCAAAAGAATCAGTTAACCACATGGGTGATACGGGCAGTGGATGCAAATGATTTAAACACTGATGACAGCTTTGTGGTAGGAACTTCACTTTTGGTATCTTTTTGTCATTATACTCGTTGAATCATTAATGAAAACTCTTTTCTTCATATTTTGCTAATTAGGAGCATATTGGGTTTTGCAATAAGAACGTAGTATGTCGTATCAATGTTTTGAATACCGTACCGGACGCCGTACCGGTCAAGGTACTGGAACGAAATATTTCAGTACCGGTACTATTTCGTGTACCGTTTCGTGATAGGCGATATATGAATAAATTATATATATAAATTATATTCCAAAATAATAGTCTATATATGAATAAATTATATATAAATACATATATATAAAAATTATAAATAGCCTAATATGAATTGGGGGTCAAAAAATAAGCTTGTAGTTTGAAAAAATAAAAAGAAAAATAAAATTACATGCCGAAATATCGGTTGGTATAGGTCGAAATATAGGCCGGTACGAAATATATATGATACTTGTACCGGCCCAGTGGCCGGTATGGCAAATACCGGCCGGTACGGTATGAGATTAAAAACACTATGTCGTATAGCATGTTGTAGTTGGTGTACCAGAAGATGGTTTTTTATTACTGAAGCCATGTACAAGGCTTTTGTCCATTTGTTGTCTGTGAATTGCTTAGGTTGTCGTGCATAAGTTTCTTCCCCAATAGATCTATGACGTTTTAATCTTCATGTATATATCAGTTAAGAAATATGTTTGAAAATCTATTTACGGTGATAGATATAGAAAATATGTTTTTGGAATTTGTATCGTAACTTGAAACGTATCAGTTATTATTCTTATTTGATGATTTTGTGGTGATGCTGATAAGATAACATGTAAAAATTAGTGATCAATGGATGAAATAAAATTTTCTTGAAAGAAATAGGGGCAGCGGGAATTCCGATGCCATCGTTCTCTAGTCACAAACCAGAGACCCACGACATTGTTTTTTTGTCTTGAATTGATTTTGGTTCCATTTTTTGTTTGATTTTGGTTGGATGATATGTCATTGTATTGGTTTAGTTTGGATCTGGAAGGGGTGTGGCAGAAGGAATATTTTTTTCGGTGGTTTTATGCTGTTTGGGAACGGAGGAGCAGCCGGTTCCTACCCTCCATCTGTCCACCTGTATGATGGAGATGAATGGCCTTTCTGTAAGGCGGGCGTGAGGGAATGGTCCAAGGAACGGTCCCTATCTACGAAACGCCTACCATTTCTCTCGATCCAAAGACGCCACATAATATAATGAGGAATTGTTTTCCACACCTCAGCAATATCAATGGTACCCCAAAGACCACTCCAACACCTGAAAGTATCCATATTACCCTTCTAGGCATTACCCATTCCACCAGTCCAGTTAAAGATTTAATCCCACAAAAATCTGGCTACCTCATAATCTAACAAAACATGATCAACAGTTTCCCCATTTTTCTTACACAAGTAGCACCAATCCAAAATTGTAATACCATATTTCCTCAACTTATCAATGGCGAGAGTTTTCCCAAAGGAAGCAGTCCAACCAAAGAAAGCAATCTTGGGAGGTACTGTGATGACCCACAAGGACCTCGTAAAAGGATCGAACAGTAAATTTTCTACTCCCACTTGGAATCCAAATCATCCTATCCTCCACTGCAGTATCAGTATTCAGAGCATATAATAAACTGAAAAAAATCAGCAATGATACCTAGTTCCCAATCCTGAACCGCTCTGATGAAACAAACGTGATAGGACCATTAGAACTATCCCTCAAATCAGCCACAATAGCCTCCTTATCACTACCTAAACAAAAAAGAGGGGAAAATGCTCTTTGGGCCCTGACACCACACCAAATATCGTGCCAAAAACTAACACAAGAGCCCCCTCCAACCTTGAATGAAAGCATTCTGAGGCTTTGATATATTACTTCCCATGACCGAACTCAATGGTATTTCAGCATAGAGCCCGGTGGAAGAACTTAGTATATCCATCCCCTTCTTTCAGCATAGAGCCCGGGGTTTCTGTCTCCATGATATTTCTTCCATTAAAAGCACCTTCTCAACCTCCGAGGATACAGAGCATTTCCTAATGGAATCGTCAGCTGAAAGAGAACCAGTCATCTCCCTTCCCTCCCAAGCGTTCCAAACCTTCCGGTCCTTCAAGGCCTTGAGTTTCCTTGCAAACGTTTTTTTTTTTTTTTTAATAAGTGTTTTAATAAGTGTTTTCCTGCCAAAATTAAACTTGGGGAGCCCTCCAAGTGATAACAAGACCACCAAGATCTCATCTTATCCACAAAGCCGTTTACTTTGCCACATATTCTTGAACTTGAAGTATCTTCTGCCCTCATGAATGCCCCCCCTCAATCAAACAAGATAGGGAAGTGGTCAGAACAGACCCTAGGTTATCTCCTGGTACAACAAAGGGAAATGAGCCTCCCAAGAATCTGTTCAATCTAGTCCACACCTGATTGTTGGACCAAGTGCATGTATCCCTAGCAAGAGGTAAATCCAAGAGATCCAAATAAAAAATGAACTAAAAAATGGATCATTATATTTGTGGTATGAAACATCAATCTATTGGAAAATAAGTTATTCTATCTAAATGGTTTCGTATCGGTTTCTTGCAGAATAGGGTGTGTGTGTGTGTGTTGGAGTCATTTAGGTGTGTGTGTGTGTGTATAGGTACACACTGTGTGTGTGTTGTTTTCTATGCGATACTATAGTTAACCATACAATGAAAACTTTGGCAATAAAAAAAAAAAAAGAAAAAAGAAAAAGAAAGGTAGTTGATGAATGCTGTTTAAAGAAAACCATTTCTGAACACAATGTTACTTAGACATAGTCTAGTTTAGTGTACGTTTGGGCATTAGGTGCTCCTCTGGAATAAAATGTATATGATTTTGCAGTGTTATTATTTGTGGCAATTAAAACTCAGGCATAAAGAAAGTAGCAAATATGGAAAACTATTCTGTTGTGTTATATGGTTTATAATTGGATGACTGCTTGGCAGCATCCTGTTCACTTCTTATCTAGCTATTTTGTAAAGATTCAATGGAAGTTTTAGCCATATATCATATATGCACTATAACCTAGTATAGTCAATTTAAAAAGAATAGTCAATTTGAAGTTTCTCTATAATTATTTATAAATACATAGTTTGCCTATTATGTAGCCAATGTAGAACTTAGCTGCCATGACTACCTTTATAATTTAGCCAGGCTTTGAATAATTTATTTTTCCCAGTAATGTGGGACTGGGGTATTACATATTTGTTGATCTTTTGAAGTTGGGGATTGTAACTTTTAGTTTCTGTTCTTGAATACATGTATACTTCATAGGTGTCCACTTAATAGAATGACTCCCTACTTATAAAAAAATTGATGTCTAAATGTCATTGTGTAAATATGTGCATATATATATATATATATAATTTGTGGTCCTGGATCAATATTTTTGTAGAATTCTTGTTTGTTGATTTAGATGTAAAGAGGATGTAAGAAATTTAAGAGGGGAGTTCATAAGACCCCACTCCCTCATTAGCAATATGCATAACCACTATTCGGCTAGTGCTTTCCTTGGGTTGTTAGACTCTCTGTCTCTTTTTATCTCTCTGTGTTGTAATACAATATACGCAGGTGAGTTATTATCGTTGGTTAATTTTTTTTACCTCTAGTAATTTCAGAATTACAGAATTGAGGTCTTTTATGTCCTTATTTTAAAATGCTTCCAGTCCTCATGGGATAATTTGTAGGTCACTGGTAGATTAGAAATGTATTACCTTCTGGTTGAGTTTTCTACAGCCAATTATTGAACTGCAAGATGTAAAACGGCATTCATATGTAAATTTCTGTTTTGAGACTTCTCTTATACTATTGGTGCTCTGAAGTTCTTTTCCTAGTAGATTTTTAGGCACTGTTGTTCATCATCTACATTCTACCCTTCTTTTTCATTGCCCAAATGGCACCTTTTTTTATTATCAAATAAATTTTTTTTAATTGCCCAAATGACACTTATTAAGTGGATTTTTGGAGATGAAGGTAAGCATGCGTCATTCTAGTAGATATTGACATAATACACTTGGCTTTCTACTAATGTACTGCTTCTATTTGAACTTTTTGGTGCATAGCCACCAGAACAGATGCCTTTTTAGCACCTAGATCTAGGCAATGTGGGGATATAGTGTCCTGCAAGCACCTTTGACTTTTGACTTATTTGGGGCCTCTATCTCTTGGTAATTGATCTTTGACCTTGATGTATAATTAGAACTGTGAGTTTAGAGTTAAGGGAAAAAGTGTAGAAGAAGTTCAAATTTCTAGTCCTTGAAAGTTGTAATTGAGACATGTAGTTTCATTTTTTTTTTTATGTTTTCTTTCTCAATAGAAAACGTTTTTTTTTAAGTCCACAACGAATAAATGCTAATTGTCTCTATAAAATGGCTTCTTTCTATTTCTACTTATTTTTTCTTTGTGTGGAACAGTATTTGTGACCTTTTCTCTGTCACGGTTGTCATCCTTCTCTTTCCTTGAGGTGCTTTTGCACACTTTTGCTTCCTTCACGTGCTTGCTTCTTTCACATAAACACAGACACTCTCATGTAAGGAATTTATTTCTTTTCAGATGTTGCACCTCATTTGCCCTGGAAAAGGAGCCTAAAGTTTTTTATTAGGGGTTGAATTATTGAATCAAATCTAAGGATTGTGCCAATTGGCTTGGTGGTAATCTACTGACAACAGATGATTAACAACAGTGCAAATTGACAGACAGATATGCATGAAAATGATGGAAATATCGAAGGGAAAAGTGATTCCACATTTTCACCAATTGACAGCTACCCCATGTTTAGATTGCAATTTCTCTGGTGTTTGGTGAAAAATATGGAAATATAAAAAATGAAAAGCGATTCAACATTTTTCACCAAAATTACTACATATACCATCTTCTCCAACCAAATTGACAATAGCACAGCTAACAGACATGCATGTTTTACACTGCGACTTCTCTGGGATTTGGTGAATATGATGGAAATACAAAAAGTAAAAATAATGCACCAAATGACAGCTGCCCCATGTTTAGATTGCAATTTCTCTAGTATTCAGTCAAATATATAGACGTATTGAAAATGAAAAGCGATTAAATATTTTCACCATATTGACTACATCTACCCCTACTTCAAAGGAAATTTGTGCTTATCTTGTCTTAGTTTATGTAATAGGTTAGCCAAGGATTGATAATCACCGATATGGATGGTGCATTTATATGTGGTAGTGATTAGTTCTGAACAAAGGTTTTCTTCAGCGTAACCGACTCTTCTTTCCTTTTTTTTTTCTTTTCTGCCTGTTCTTCTGGTTTTCATATAGTTTTCAAAAACAGCTGGACGGATCAAAGAAGCGATATCTAATCTCCCAGTTGCAACCGAGATTGATGACACCAATGAAGCGGCAGCCCTGGAAGACGAAATAGAATTGACAAATGGAGATGGTCAAATAAAACATGACATGTCTTTTGTTGCTCCAGCTGAAGAAAATGAAGAGGAGTCTGACCCTTTCGGGCTTGATGCTTTCATGCATGGTTCAGTTAATAAAGGTGAGAAAACAAAGGGAAAGAAAGATGCAGCAGCCAGGATCAAAGAGGAAATAGAAGAGAATAAGAGATTTGTCAAGTCACAAAGGGAAGCCTTGATTTCATGTTTAGAGATTGCCGCTCGGCGCTATAAAACTCCATGGTAAATGACAATGCTACTTGATTTTTCTCTCAAACTTTTTACGATGCTCATGTAGTGTTTAGTCTCATATATGTTTCAGAAACTTTGTCGTAAGATTCCAAACTTTTCTTTTCAGGTGCCAAACAGTTATAGACATCTTAGTAAAGCACGCCTTTGATAACGTATCAAGGTTCACATTCCGACAAAGGAATGCCATTGAGAAACTATGGGCTTCTATACGGGAACAGCAAGCTCGTCGGAGGCAAGGAAGATCAGTTACCGGGAAACTCGATGTGAATGGCTTCGAGTGGCTGCAGCAAAAATATGCTAGTGAAAAGATTAGCATTCGCCATTCTGTTGGAGGTAGTGGAGATCGCCGTGCTCAGCAGTGGCTTGGTTGAGAGTCAACTTGTTCTTTTACTGTAGTGTTGCATCATGTATCATGCCAAATCCTTGCCAACCAGCCCTTAAACCAAAAATTAATTTAAAAGCAAAAACGAAAAAAAAGGTAAGGAAACCTCTTAGCTGTCTATTATGTGAACTCTCAATTACTGCTTCAACATGTGAAGTTTGTGCTTTCTTGACCTTTTTTGGCTTCTTCCGTGAATGTGTTCAATCTGTTTGAATTGACACTACGTAAAACTTGTTCTTAAACAATAAAACAAACATGGTGGAAATGAAGCCTTTGGCGTCCCGTTCTTCAGGAAAGAGCTTGGTGAGGATCTATGGAGCAAGGGATGCCTGCCCATCGGCAACACCCCGGTGTTACTACCTGATCTAGGCGCGTAATCATAGATCGAGTACGCGGTAAAAATAATAACTTGCAGTGGAATGAGTACAGGTTTAGTTAGAGGCTAAGTATTAATTATACCATAGGTCTAAATTGATAAAAGGTTCATCCATTAAGAATGATAATATCAACATGCCATTTTCACTTGTCAAATAATGTCATACAGCATCAATTATTCATCACTCTCGTCCAAGTACTACAAATTGAACATAATTTGCTACCCAGACTAAATAATACATTTCCACCAAAACAAATAATTAATAGCGAAGACAAGCCTATGTTTCTATTACTTGGGCAAGGTCGGCCCTTCTTCCTTGGAAAACTCCTCTCAAGCTATGTCTTCATCAAGATCTACGATTCTAATAAATGAAACCATAGATATGTTAAACATCTATGACTACAAATGAATATGCATGCACTGTTTCATATAAATGATCTGTGAATACATATCTGTACATAATGAGGAATCACCCTCCAGGTAGAAACACATGTATTCGTCGTTATGTCGATGAACCACAATCTGAGTAAAATATAAGTATATAAGCATGACGAGAAATCACTCTCTAAGCAAATCTATTATATATAATTATCACCGAAGCGAGGAACCACCATCTTATCAAAACATAAAAATTTATCATATCTCATCATATAAATGCCAAGCAAGGAATCACTTTACCATTCGATTTAGGGAATCACTCTACCTGATCAACATGCAAGTTAATTCAGTAATTTCAAATCATCCAACACGGGGAATCACTCAACTCAGTCAACACACCTGAAGACAACACACATGATCAACTTGGGAAATCACTCTATCCAGTCAATCAACTTACTTGAAGACACCACACATGATACATCCGGGGAATCTTGCTACCCGTTTATCAACTGAGGTCAATATGAAAACGTTTCACCCCGATCATCACGAAGACCTTCTCTACCCGTATGAAACTCGTGGAAACTTGTCGTAAGAATGGCGCAGGGACTCCTCTATCCATCCATGATGATCAACACATGGTAAGACTTACACCCAAAAATAACAATCATCATCAATCCATGTGACACCCCACTTAAAAGTACCTTAGGCCTTGATTCTAGTAGCCATGACCCTTGCTAAGTAGAAGTTATGGTACTTGTAAAGAAGGAAAATTTTGAAGTTTGAGTTGACATAAGAGCTTACACCTTTGGTTTGGTTAGGATTATTAGAAAAGGTGCTAAAAGGCCAATGGAAGAATGACACATGGCATATGGGAGACTTGCCACCTTGAAAAAAATAATATAACTCACGTGAAAAAAATAATTTTTTAATAGTTGACTATACTTTTTTTTAAAAGAAGTGTGCAGCGCTTGCAAAACCTATAACTGTATATAGCATTACTCTTGTTATAATATAATTTTTTAATATAATTTTTGTTTTAGGACTTGAAAAATTGAATTATTTTTTATATTTTATTTAAAAGTATGAGAAAATTATAATAATTAAATGAAATGAGAAGAGATGAAGTGATTTGTTTTCACGAACCAAGCCTAAAAAAGCTTAAAAGCACAAAACGTTCTTTGGATTGCTGAGTCATTTTGAATGGCTCAAATTTTTTGTCCTCAAATGTTTGGGTAGTACTAGTGTGCTGCCCAAAATTGGGCGTGCCCACTAATACAAATTTTACTTTGTATTTTTTTTCTTTATATATTTTTAACATACTAATACCCTAATAGTTATTTTCTTAATCAGTAAGTAAAAGAATAAAATTAAAAAAAATACATGAGCGGTTAAAATGAAGAGATAATGAGGCGGCATAATAGCATTACTCTTCGATGTTTTGCGTGCATGAGTAACCAAAACTATTTTTTTCCTTTACCCTCTTTCTTTCCTAGTTGCTCCTTTCTTATAACTCATAAGAGCATTGAAGTGTAAAATTTGACTAGAATCTCAACTTTTGGCTATAGCATCAACTTTTGGAGATGTTAATCTACATTAGACTAGCTATCTTAAAGTTAAAATAATAATATATATTTTAATAATCTTTTCTTTTACCTTTTACAAATACACTCCATATATTAATTAATAATTTAATTTTGACTTAAAATTATTGTTTCCCAATTATTTTCTTCCTCAATGTAATTATCCAAAAAACACATTTTTTTGCTATTCCACAAAACATATCTTGCTGCCCAGTATAAATGTCATTCCATAAATCCATAACCACCACCCAGTTCTTGAGCCCCTGAGCTCTGACTTCTCCCCTATCTTGCCCCTTCCCCTTTCTCCTTCCAAGGCTTAAAAAACTATTTTAACTAGGGGTGATCTCGGTCCGGTTCGGTCAATCCTTGGGGGGTTTTATGGACCAGACTGGACTTATTCGGTCTAGGATTTTCTACCTTGGACCGGACCGAATAAACATTGGGACCAATCCGTTCTGGTCTTAGTCGGTCCATTCGATCCCCCACATTACCAAATGAGCAAGTAGCCCAATCCTAAATCCTATAATTTTCAACCCAGCAGTCATTTTAACATTTTGGCCCACTAACATTTTATCTGATTTTAAGTCCAAAAATACCAAAACTGAACTAGAAAGGAAAATAAAAATAATTATATAAAGAAAATTGTCTATATACAATAAACTTGAATAAAAGGATTTACTACAAAATAATATAAATTTTCTATACCCATCCAAACAACTAAAACAAGATTATCAATCATAGTAATAAAATTAAAAGAATAGAGATAAAGAAATTTAAAACAACCCCCAATCAGTAAAATCTCTAATAACTAATAAGTAATCATCCAATTTATCCAAATTTCAAAGTCCTATAAAAAAGAAAAAAAAGAAGAAGCATATTTACATGATTACATAAATACACAACTCTCACTGTCTCAGCCTCTCATATTTACATCAACACAAAACACAAATATTTATAAACCGAAAAGTCATATAAATACAAATATAGAAAACATTAATTAAACATTACTACATTAGTCATATTAAAGAAACAAATAACAATGCATTGCAGTCTGCAGCCCTACTCCATCACTGTAAGTGCACAGCTACATAATCACAACTTACTCCAAGTCTCCATCACTTAAGTCTTCAACGTTTACAGCTTACCTATAAAAAAACAAGAGGTTAAAGCTGTTATGAACTTATGCATGTAAAAACTGGGCTGTTATGGACTTATGGAAAAAATAAAGCCTTTTATTATTTATGGTTCTATACAAAATAAAAATAAATAAGCCAATATATGAGATCATGTCAGCTCATGCAATATATGCATCCAATTATTATATAAATATGAAGTCTGAACTAATGTTTGATCAATTTATACTGTGGATCAGCACTTTGGGTGTTAAAAGTACTTCTTAATATATATGCCAAGCTAGCTAGGGGGCATGCATTTCGTAGTATATATATATATACAGTTATAATATGTTTTACTTTCCAATTAATTACCTGGACGACAATAGATAATATAATTTTGTATGGCTGACAAGTAATTAATTGAAGAAGGAATAAGATCATAAGGGTTCAAGGTTCTTTTAATGGAAGTTTCACTGATTGCCAAAACTTCCAAGTCTAACAGAAAAGTCTACTTAAGCAATCACCATTTTCCAATCAAGTTTCAGACCAGTCTTTATTTCTTCTACTAGTCAACAATTAATCATGATTAAAAAATCATAACCAACAATCTTCTCACCTATTTAGTCTTTAATCAGCATTGGGTGTACGGCCGGTAGGCATTGTATTTGATGTCTCCACAGAATCAGCAAAATTCCCAACAAGTTCTATCCATAAAAACTTAAAACAAAACAAGTTAAAGAAAGTTACATAACATAGAAGATAAAACAAAATAAACCACAAAAGATATCAAAAGTAAATGCATTACATACCCATATCCAACTGCTTCTCAAATTCCTCTCATTTCCATAATTAGATGTGACTAGAATACAGACAAACTATCATAACTTTTCTGTCTAGAATAGTTTTGTATAGCATAGGCAATGTTTTGTTGGCTGAATTTCTTCATAATCATAGGTGGTAAGTACTTGTGTATAAGTTTGCATGCTAATTAATCTCCCTCCATCTCCCCTTTCCTGACACCAGTCTTAAGAACAATTGGCAATGTAAACATATATTGTGCCACTATAGAACAAAAAGAGCCTCTAAAAAGTGGACTTTCTAAGAGCTATTGATATAATTTGCTGAAGTAACAAATATGAGGTGACCAATTAAAACGGGGAAAGGTTTTATCAACTTTACTAAAACTTCATAAAGAATTTTGAATAATAAAAATCAAACTAAATATATTATTTTCCTTTAGTAATTTTAATTTTTAAACTAATGTTATAGTATTGTGGAAGTTTTGGTTATTTGCATGGCCAGTCGAACCCATTGTGATTTGAGGAATCTATTGCTCAAACTATGTTGTCATTCGAGCTACATATAGTTTGTCATTTGAACCATTTATGTGTCCATTCTGTGATGGAAAGGTAGTTGGTTAAACTCGCCTGTGCTTTTTTGAATTTATTGCTATATGTATTTGAATATTGAAAATCTATTCCCTTATTTTTGGACAATATTTTGAGCAGGGACCTTTTGTTGTTTGTAGATGTCATTTATGATCTCTTCTGCACCTGTTTTGTGATCTTTATTTAACCTAGTTCTTGTTCTTTATTGCTTATCGCCTTGGTGTTTAGTTCTACATTTGCCCTTTGTAGCTTTTGGTGTTGATTTAGGCCCCTCGTTGGTGCTGCATATCTAGTATAAGGTTGTGATTATGGTTATAATTAGGGGTAAAAACTGATGTCTTCGGTGTGGTTTTTGGGCAAAACCAACGCTTGAAAAACTGGGGGAGCAATCGACTGTAACCGGTCGATAGGGAGGAGGAAACCGATTGAGGCGGTTCTCTAGCAATTCTCGATCGGCATTGGTTCCCCTAGCGGCGAGATTCTACTGAGAGAGAGAGAGTTGCATAGGAGAGAGAGAGAGTTAAAGAGTTGCAGAGGAGGAGGGAGAGAGAGAGAGAGAGAGAGAGAGAGAGAGAGAGAGAGAGAGAGAGAGAGAGAGAGAGAGAGAGAGATTTGTAGAGAGATTTGTAGAGAGATTTGTAGAAGAGATCGGGAAATGGAAGAAGTTTGGGGAAGAAGAAGACCCCATACCAAAATGATGCCATTTCACTTAAGTTTAAGTGGAACAGCGTCGTTTCAGACATTTTTTTTTCTTACGTCCCTAATAAAGCGACGTCATTTGGAAACGGCGTCGTTTTTATTATCTATCGTATATTTACAGGTATTGAACGACGCAGTTTCATTTAAACTTAAGTGGAACAACGTCGTTTTGATTAGGGTATATTAAAAAAAAAGTTTTATTATATCAGTCAGTTCAATGGTCAGCCCAACTTCAAACAGGGACCTAGCCTTTGAACGTCAGTTTCTGTAATATTCCACCGCACGTCGGCTGGTTCTCCACCGGTTCCTGACGCGGCCGGCCGGTTCCCATCGGCGGCAGTTGGTTGCATCGGTTTCTGTACAACCCTAGTTCTAATTACTCTATACGATATAGTTATGTTTGATTGTCTTGTTAATGGGACTCGATCGATATTGCAAGGTAATTTGAACTTAGATGGCCACCTTTTTATTGTGATAGTTTTCACAAAGGCAATTGAGATTTATGGTTTTGAAGCCATTCGGGCTTGGCCTCCTATCTTATGCATGCCATAAATTAATTAATAAACCATTCTAAGCCTCAGGGAAAAAAATTTAAATGCTTGTTTGACTTTTTTTTAAGTTAAATGCTCTAAATTTATACACTATGCAAAATGATTAGGGAAGTGGATGATGCTGCTCGTTTGTGATTTAGCATGTATGCCCTTTGTTTAGTATCACTATCTGTAGCTGCAACCTTAACTCTGGCAACTTCATCATATGACAACCCTAAATTTGGGGCACTACGAGCAGTCTGTTTAAAGAGATAGTTGAACATCTCTTTGACAATCTCCATGAAATCTTTGGTTTCAACGATTCTTCCCTGTTTCATCAAAAAGACACCAAGATAGCACATCTTGTTGTTATCTGGAGCAATCGATTGTTGCATCAATGCCCATCCCAAGTTCCCCAAAAGCCCAATTTCTACTTTGAATCCAGCTAGATAGCCCATCCCTAGACTAATGAAAATGGAGCCAGAAATTTGAAAAATCATAATCAGATTTTTTTCAAGCATTTTTTTAAACATCTGAGGTGCCATACCTCCTGTCCATGCTTGGACAAAAACTCAATTATGCGCCAGAAAGAAGGTATGGCACTTGAGGGCTGGGGTTCCCCCATCGAAGACGAAGATAGGCTTGGTCCTCATACATGCTCTCAGATTGTACCCAAAATCCATCAACTCCCTCCCTTGGATCTGTAGCTTCACTTTGTCTATGGTATCAGAGGACTCAATCTCGAAGGTAACGGTCTTCCCAGTTGGGGTTTTTACAAAAAATTGTATGGTTGTCGGTTGTTGTGGCCGTTGAGGAGTAGTGCTGCCTTCGGTAGGTGGAGGAGGCTTAGGAGGGATACAGATGGCTAGGTCTTCTCCCTTGATGGTCAATTTGTAGTTACTGCTAAGGACAGTTCCAATTTGTAAGGGAAAAATAAATTTTTAGAGGAAATGGATGAAACGATAGCTGTAGGGGAATCTGAGCGGGCTTGATTTCTTTTTTTTCTTCCACAACAGCTGCATCTTCCTCTTGTATGTCACACATTTGATCCTCTAATTGGTTGTAGCTTTCTTGAAAGTTTCTAGCAAATTCGTCCAGCGATAGTTGAAATACTTGGTGCATTTCGTTGTGGCTTACCTGAAAATCATTGAGATGTTGTTGAAGAACATCGAATCGTTGAAGATTTTGTTCCATTAGTTCTTTGATATCGAGTAAGGATGAGATAATGTTTTCCATTTTCACCGATTGATGAAGCCGATACTAAGAAAAGACTGGCTCTGGATACCACTTATAACACACCTGATAGTAGGTATTTGGGTGACTAAAAAATATAAGAGAAAATATAAGAAAATTAGTCACATTCGAGGTTGACCTAGCCTCAAAGAACAAGAGAGAAAAGAGAATAATGAAATATTTTCATTAATGATTCTGGATGATCTCCTCAATAGCTACAGTACCCTTATATGCTAAAATGCAAACACCAGATAAGAGGCCTCCGCCTTGCTCCAACATGATCCACGATTAACTAAGCAAACTTAAGAAAGGAAAACAAACCAACTAAGCCCAACTGCTTTGCGATCCACTCCCTAACATGATAACAATTAAGGGTGTGCATCCGGATCCAAATCCGGATATCCGGCCACAACCGGATCCGGATCCGGATTTTAAAAACAGGGCGGTTATCCGCCCGGATTATAACCGGATTTAACCCGGATTTTATCCGGGTTAAATCCTTTTTTTTTTTTTTTTTTTTTTAAAGACAAATTTATAGTAGGTTTTTTTAAAACAAATTCATCCAAATACATTCATCCAAAGTGTGTATGTTGTTCTTGCCAAAGTACTGCATATATATTACAACTAATTAATATACACTATCATGCAAGTTCTTGCTAAGGCCCTAGCCATTGAAAATTGAAATGCTCTCCAATTAAAATACAACTAATTAATATACACTATCAGCTCCCAATCTTTTTCTTCCATCTTCCTTTCCAACTCATGTATGGCCTGTTCCCTTTCATGCAATTGCTCCTGCCCAAATAAACCCAAACTTAGAACACCATGAGAATTATTGGGCAGTAGATGCCCATTAAAAATAAAATTAATTTAGCATGAGGATCAAAGAATCTCATGCAATGAAGATGATACCATAAAGACAAAAGGCTAAAACTGTAGAGAGCACAGGAGGGGGATCACAATGAAATTTGACTGTCAATCTGTCTCACTTTAGTGTTTCTAAGCTCACATTATTTATTGCTCCCCTTATATTTTATGATGATCGTATGGGACAACAAGTGATACACAAAATTTCTATCCCCGGTACACAAACAAATATGAGTGTCTCAATGCTCAGCAAATTTTATCTAAAATCTACAAATCAACTGACGGAAACCATAAAGAATGCTTCTTGGAGGGGGAAATATGGACCAGAATAATAAGCAGACAATTACAATCCATTAAGTTTTAAAACTCAACCGAGAAAATTAACATAAATTTATACGACTCCACTTTCTTTTCTGCCCTCTAGTGTAGCCGCTGAAAGGAAAATTAAAGTCTTGTGGAGTTTCTCTATGTTGCTGAAAATTATTGAGAATATGAGTCAAAATGGACGAAATAGTAAAAATGGAACAAAAAATAAGCATACCAAAAAGCAGATATCAGGGTTGTGTTGACTTGAAGGATTAATGACAATTTTCTCAACCCAGTCTTCTCAGCAACAAAACATAAACGTAAGAAAGCAAAACGAAACACAATTCGATGCAAATTCTTGTTCTGCGAATTCAAGTTCCAATCCGAATCTAATCCATATATAAAGCATATTATCGCCAAAAAAAAGAAAAGAATTAAACCCTGTGAGTATACAAGGTGTATTCAGCAAGGAGGGGGATCACAATGAACCTGAGCACTAACCTGAGAATGTTCGCAGTGACTTCTTTGCTGCTATCACTCTACTCACCAACAGTTTCCATCTAGCTTCATCTTTCTTGGTCTGCTACTGCATTTTTTCCTTGAAATGCCTATAAGAGAGAGAGAGAGAGAGAGAGAGAGAGAGAGAGAGAGACCCACCTTTTATTAACATTGGACTTCGAAAGCTAATTAATAAATAGTTTTGAAGAATCTATGAATTAAGAATCTAAATAACATCTAAATAACAGAGCCTATGAATTAAGAATCTAAATACTTCTTCCCTCTAGAAAGAACAAAAATAAAATAGAAAATGAAGGAATTAAGTTAATTGTATTCTTATAGTGAAAACTGGACACAAGTTAATTGTATTCTTATAGTGAAAACAAATCAAACACTAACAGAAATCAGACCCAAGCCAAACACCCTTCATGACTATCATTGATGTGTGTGTGTGTATATATATATATATAACAACTTCAATATCTCACAATTGCGTGTAAATTGTTACCAAAATATGTCAAGCTAGTATTTAAATAGCATCATTCTTTTCTCATACAAATTTATACTTTTTTTCCTCAAACATATAACAGGAAGTTTTAGAAGAGATTTCAACAAGCATACGTGTTAATATGATCTTCCCTATAAGCTAGAAGCTGATGGCTATATATATATTGCCATCATCACATATGTATTTAAATAAACATTTAAATACCATTTCATTATTTGCTCATATAGACATTTGAAATCAACTTTTCATCTCCTAATGTGGGATCCTCGATGCATAGACTTTTAAATCTATGGAAATTTCCTTATAGCTATAATTGCTTGCTTTCAAGAATAAACAAATGAATGTATATCTATGTACATCTCAAAATTCGGAGTTGGTATTATTTTGTTGCTTGATATAAATTATGGGATTATAGTTCAATTTTGTTTATTTTAGAATTTTGCTTTCAGGATGTACTGCTAGTTTTGAGGAGAGGTTAAATTCTTACGATGAGGGATAAAAAGTGTATGGAAGGAATCTGTCAGCATGCTCCTACGGATTAAATAATAATAGGAGTCCTACTATTATTTGCTATATTACAAGTAAGGATTAAACATTAATAATTACATAAAATTCCCCTCCCAAATATTAAAGCAAGAATGCTGTCCAGACACATCCTACAATATCAAAAGATCTAAGAAACAGATTTAAAACCCAACAATCAATTTTTTTTTACACTCAACCATACAATCAAATTCAGCACTCAACCGGGTTATCCACCCATACAAAAATCCATTTTTTTTACAATCAACCCATACAAAAATCCATACAAAAATACAATCAATCTTCTGCTAAAACTTAGAAGAACAAGTGATTAAAACTTACATGTGAAAAACAGAGCAAATGAAAAAAAAAATACCTTAAGCATTTCGAAATTTCTGTTTCCGTGTCTCGGTGAGGTCGAAAGACGAGACAACAAACCCTAACTATTCGAGAGAGAAGGCGGATTCGAGACCGAGAGAGACCGAGAGAGATGACGGATTGAAGACGAGGCAGATTCGAGACTGAGAGTGACGACGGAACACGATTAGGTATTCGGATTCGAGAACAAACCCTAGGCAATGAGACAGCGCGAGACTGAAGACTCGGAAGGGGCGGATTTTTTTCTTTTTAAATGACCCGATTACAGATAACCGGGTCACATGACCGGATCCGTAACCGGATCCGGAGTTTTTTGAACCGCCCGGGTGTAATCTGGGCGGATAACCGCCCGGATCACCCGGATTTCCGGGTTTCGGACCGGATCCGGAAAAAATCCGGTCCGGTTCAACACCCTTAATAACAATTAAGTAAATCAGATCCTATTAGACTTGGCCCAAGCTCAATCCAAGCATTGCATTCATACACTGTGACATATATATATATATATATATATATATATATATATATGAAAATTAGAAGAGAGTATACATGTAGGCAATGGAAGTGTTAATTCGCATGATATGGAGAAACTACCTACGGTATTTTAGCAATGTTGGTAAATATAGAAACAAATTACTCTGGCGTGGGTCTCTCCATTTCTTTTCGCATTTGATGTCTCGAGCTATTAACACCATATGTTAACCGAGCCTCAATCTTAACCCAGACCATCAATGTTTTCTTTTGGCCCTCTTTTTTCTACTTATTTTCTCTCTGCCTTACGACTTGAAGACCCCAGGACTCAAACCAGTCGAAGAATTAGTGGGACAACGCTGTTGAACAGTGGGTGGAGTCGTGGGAGGCACAACACGGGAGAGAGATGAGAGACATTATGCGCAGGAAGGGGTATTTCTTTGTAAGGAATCTGAAATTTTGTTTGAATTTGAGAGAAAACAGTTTTTGTGTATTAAAAAAGAAAAATGATAAACACGTGACTTTTACACAACAATATTTTAAAATGAGAGATATTTTTGTAAACTATCATATAAAACTGACATCATTTTACTAAAATGCTCTTATTTTTCAACATATATTGTGTAATATATTATGAAATGTGTTGTGTGAGTATTATTATTATTATTTTTTAAATTAAGAATATAAAAAGAAAGTATGAAATTATTTTTTGTAAACTACCATATAAAACTGGCATCATTTTACTAAAATGCCTTTATTTTTCAACATATATTGTGCAATCTATTATAAAATGTGTTATGTGAGTATCTATACTTATTTTTTTTTAAATTAAGAATATAAAATAAAAGTATGAAAAAAAAAAGCAGTTTGCTTTGTTGGAAGAATCTCTCAGTGGGGATTCTCGGTGGCTTTCTTGTTCTTTGAGAAATGCTCAAACTAAGTGATTAAGTGAATATTTTTTTTATTGATATTATGATTTTATTTTTTAAAAAAAGATTTAAGAATGTAAAAATAAATATATGAAAAAAAGGCAGTTTGCCTTCTCGGGAGAATAGGGATTCTCGATTGCTATAGTGCCACTCTTATTTTTTTAGATTGCCTTTAGTAAGTGTGATTATCTTAAATATTATGTGAATAATAGTAGAAAAATAATGATAAAATATTAAATAATATTATTTAAAATTAGTAAAAAGTAGATAACAAATAATTATAAAATAAGGAATTGTAGTGGAATGTTCTCGTCCACTACCCAAACGGAGCTGTCTTTAGATGATATATGCAACTGCAAAAATTATTGGGGCGACAGAAGAATATCGTAAAAACAAAGGGACTCATTTGCAAAAGAACCACAAATTAAAGAAAAAATCTTTTTCACACTCTACTATTTATCACACACTTCACACACTTAGTATATTTGAGTTTAAAAATAAAAAATAAAAAAATTAAAGTACATGGTGCGTGGAGAGTGTAGGTAGATATATAGAATTGCTCCAAACTAAAACCCTAAAACCCGAAGCCACTCCGCGCACCTATAAAGCCAGCACTAACACAGCAAAGGCCAAAATCGCTCACGCTTGCTTTCGTTCATAGGTAAGGATTCCGTCTGTTCAGCTTTCAATCTATTATCGCAACCAACGTATGCATGTCTTTTCGCAAAAGCGGTAGCACATATCGAAGGCTTACGGGAGGTTTTGTCAAAACCCGTTGAGCTCAAAAGCTGTGCAAAATCATGAATCATTATCATCTTCAAGTAATATCCTCTTGATGTAGTTTTTCTTGTTTGCCTGAGGATTTTTAATAGGATGATGAAACATTCTCTGAAACCCATTTCCCCATCTGGGTTTCGGGTTTTACACTGGTTTCCATGGATTTTTTTTTCTTACGATAATTTTTTGAAGTTTTCCTTTTGCAATTCTCTTCATAGATCTGTCACTTTTTTTTTTTTGTGATAAGGTAACAATGCTGCCTTTCTTTTTCCACTAGAGACGAGTCTTTGCTGTTCATTTGCATTTTTGGGTCGTTTTAGGTTCGTTTGAGTTTGTTTTGCTCGCTTGGTTGTGTTTTAGTTTTCAAATGGAATACTCTGTCTCGTATAGTTGGAGGGAGCTGAAATTTTTGGGTCAAAACATCTTTTCTTTGCAATTGAGTTTTCATTATTGATGTTTGAGTCTCGAGAATTTTTTTCTGAATGAGAAGTATTTTGATTCGGACTAGAGGAAAATATGCAGAGCTTGATAAAGTACTTGAATGAAGAGGAACGTATGAAGAGCTTAATTTTTCTGCGTTGGTAGATCTATATCTTGAGTTAATGATATAAAGCTTGCTTATCTGTTATTATAAATCAACCTTTTGACTCAATGAGAATTTACCATTTAGATTATGTAAAAAAAAAAGGTGCTTATGTATTATGTGAGTACTCCTTGGTGGTGCTTTTCCGAGATTATATTGTGCGATTTCAAAGATAGGTTATAATTTGTTTGAAGTTACTATCTTTAGAATAGAAATGCTTATATGTTTTCAACTTTGCACAGGCTTTTTATCTGAAATCTCAGTTCTTGCTGGAACCCCTTGGATTAAATAGACAAGATGTCAAACCCAAAGGTTTTCTTTGATATTCTGATTGGAAAGATGAAAGCTGGCCGAATTGTAATGGAGCTATTTGCTGATATTACCCCTAAAACTGCTGAGAATTCTGTGCCCTTTGCACTGGGGAGAAGGGAATCGGGAGTTCTGGGAAGCCATTACACTACAAGGGGTCGGCATTTCACCGGATAATTCCAAATTTCATGTGCCAGGGTGGGGATTTCACAAGGGGAAATGGTACCGGAGGAGAGTCAATTTATGGCCATAAATTTGAGGATGAAAACTTCAAAGTGAAACATACTGCGCCGGGGCTTTTATCTATGGATAATGATGGACCTAACACCAATGGTTCTCGGTTCTTTATCTGCACCGGGAAGTTAACTTGTCTTGATGGGAATCGTGTTGTCTTTGGTAAAGTTGTGGAAGGTTACAATGTGGTTAGGGAAATGGAGAACGAGAAATACGCTGGTGATACTACGAAACCGATTGTGATTGAAGATTGCGGTCAGATTACAGAGAATTGAGGACAAAGTATATATCATGACTGATATTGTCTGTTAGGTATGGATATGTTTAATTTAATTACTCGTAGAAGCCGTGTTGTTTTATGAAGAGAATTTGAATGCTTTTGTAAAGATATCCGCAATAAGAATTACATCTAGTTTTGGATAATTTATGACACGGCTTATCAAATATGCATGACATATGTTATTCATTACCCTTTTTACCTCCCATCTGCGAATTATCAACACATAACGTTATATGATTGAAAAATTATTCATCTTTTACTTATCATCAAACAAATTATGGTGACAACAATGTATATTATTTTTCATTATTCCCTTATGACGGCGATGAAGGTTCTCTTCTCTTGTTGCCATTACTGTTGAGAGGGCAAGATCTCCAGTTCCCGATTATAGGATTGAATGACTTGCCGGTTGCACTTGCATATTTGACAAGTTTTGAGTGGCATCTTTTTGTACATTGAAGAAAATTAAGTTTTGTTTTTGGTAGGTCATTTGCTGACTTTTGTAATGTTTTAGTTCATGTGATTGTTTGACAAGCTAGTAGATCATTATTTTGCAATTTGTTTACTAGGAAGAACATCTGTATTTTTGTTCTTAGGTATAAAGAAAATCTGTTTTATGTCCAGATTTTCCTGGATTATACTATGGACTGGTTATTTGGACATGGTTTGTTTGGTTGTAGAGAAATAACATTAGTCTCCTTTGGTTACACAAATGAGATAAGATGGAAATTGAATAAAATATTGTTATAAGAGAAATTATATTTGTAGTCATAAAGTGCGCTCTTTTTTGTTTGTAAAAAAAGTGAGTAACTATAGAGTTCACTTGAAAAAAATAATTTTTTAATAGTTGACTCCACTCTTTTTAAAAGAAGTGTGCAGCGCTTGCAAAATCTATAACTGTATATAACATTACTCTTATTAGAATATAATTTTTAATATAATTTTTGTTTTGAGATTTAAAAAAATTGAAATATTTTTTATATTTTATTTAAAAGTACGAGAAAATTATAATAATTAGATAAAATGAAAAGAGATGGAAATGATTTGTTTTCACGAACCAAACCTAAACAAGCTTAAAAGCACAAAATATTCTTTGGAATGTTGAATCATTTTGAAAAGCTTAAAAGCACAAAATATTCTTTGGAATGTTGAGTCATTTTGAATGGCTCAAATTTTTTGTCCCCAAATGTTTTGGTAGTGCTAGTGTGCCGAGCAAAGTTGGGCGTGCCTACTAATATAAATTTTACTTTCTATTTAATTTTTTTTTTTATAATTTTTTTAATTTACTAATACACTAATAGTCATTTTCTTAATTAGTAATAAAATAATAAAATTAAAAAAAATACATGAATAGATAAAATGAAAGGATAAGATGAGGCGGCACAATAAGATAACTCTTCGATGTTTTGCTCGCATGAGTAACCAAAACTATTTTTTTCCTTCACTCTCTTTCTTTCCTAATTTCTCTTCTCTTATAGTTCATAAGAGCATTGAAGTCCAAAATTTGACTAAAATCTCAACTTTTGACTATAGTATCAATCTTTAGAGAGGTTAATCTACATTGAACTAGCAATCTTATAATTAAAATAATAATATATATTTTAATAATCTTTTTTAAAACTTTTACAAATACACTAGTCAACAATTAATCATGATTAAAAAATAGTAAAAACTAATAATAAAATATTAAATAATAGTAAATAATAATAAAAATTAGTTAAAAGTAGATAACAAATAATTATAAAATAAGGAATTGTAGTGGAGTGTTCTCGTCCACTACCCAAACGGCGCTCTTTATTGGGGCGACAGAAGAATATCGTAAAAACAAAGGGACTCATTTGCAAAAGAACCACAAACTAAAACCCTAAAACCCGAAGCCACTCCGCGCACCTATAAAGCCAGCACTAACACAGCAAAGGGCAAAATCGCTCACGCTTGCCTTCGTTCGTAGGTAAGGATTCCGTCTGTTCAGCTTTCAATCTATTATTGCAAGCAACGTATGCGTTTTTCTTTTCGCAAAATCCGTAGCACATATCGAAGGCTTACGGGCGGTTTTGTCAAAACCCGTTGAGCTCAAAAGCTGTGCGAAATCATGAATCATTATCATCTTCTAGTAATATCCTCTTGATGTAGTTTTTCTTGTTTGCGTCAGGATTTTTAATAGGATGATGAAACATTCTCTGAAACCCATTTCCCCATCTAGGTTTCGGTTTTTACACTGGTTTCTGTTTTTACACTGGTTTCCATGGAATTTTTTCTTCTTATGATAATTTTTTGAAGTTTTCCTTTTGCAATTCTCTTCGTCGATCTGTCACTTCTTTTTGTGATAAGGTAACAATGCTGCCTTTCTTTTTCCACTAGTGACGAGTCTTGGCTGTTCATTTGCATTTTTGGGTCGTTTTAGGTTCGTTTGAGTTTGTCCTGCTCGCTTGGTTGTGTTTTAGTATTCAAATGGAATACTCTGTCTCGTATGGTTGGACGGAGCTGAAATTTTTGTGTCAAAACATCTTTTCTGTGCAATTGAGTTTTCATTATTGATGTTTGAGTCTTGAGAATTTTTTTCTGAATGAGAAGTATTTTGATTCGGACGGACTAGAGGAAAATATGCAGAGCTTGATAAAGTAGTTGAATGAGGAGGAACGTATGAAGATCTTAATTTTTCTGCGTTTGTAGATCTATATGTTGAGTTGATGATATAAAGCTTGCTTATCTGTTATTATAAATCAACCTTTTGACTCAATGAGAATTTACCATTTAGATTATGTAAAAAAAGGGTGCTTATATATTATGTGAGTACTCCTTGGTGGTGCTTTTCCGAGATTATATTGTGCGATTTCAAAGATAGGATATAATTTGTTTGAAGTTACTATCTTTAGAATAGAAATGCTTATATATATTCAACTTTGCACAGGCCTTTTATCTGAAATCTGAGTTCTTGCTAGAACCTCTTGGATTAAATAGACAAGATGTCAAACCCCAAGGTTTTCTTTGATATTCTGATTGGAAAGATGAAAGCTGGCCGAGTTGTAATGGAGCTATTTGCTGATGTTACCCCTAAAACTGCTGAAAATTTCCGTGCCCTTTGCACTGGGGAGAAGGGAATCGGGAGTTCTGGGAAGCCATTACACTACAAGGGGTCGGCATTTCACCGGATAATTCCAAATTTCATGTGCCAGGGTGGGGATTTCACAAGGGGAAATGGTACCGGAGGAGAGTCAATTTATGGCCATAAATTTGAGGATGAAAACTTCAAAGTGAAACATACTGCGCCGGGGGTTTTATCTATGGCTAATGCTGGACCTAACACCAATGGTTCTCAGTTCTTTATCTGCACCCAGAAGACAACTTGGCTTGATGGGAAGCATGTTGTCTTTGGTAAAGTTGTGGAAGGCTATAATGTGGTTAAGGAAATGGAGAAGGTGGGAACGGACGCTGGATCAACTTTGGAACGGGTTGTGATTGAAGATTGCGGTCAGATTACAGAGAATTGAGGACAAAGTTTATATCATGACTGATATTGTCTGTTAGGTATGGATATGTTTAATGTAATTACTTCCTATTATACGGAAGCCGTGTTGTTTTATGAAGAGAATTTGAATGCTTTTGTAAAGATATCCGCAATAAGAATTACATCTAGTTTTGGATCATTTATCAGATATGCATGACATATGTTATTCATTACCATCTGCGAATTATCACACATAACATTATATGATTGAAAAATAATTCATCTTTTACTTATCATCAAACAAATTATGCTTACAACAATGTATATTATTTTTCATTATGCCCTTTTTACCTTCTCTTGTTGCCATTACTGTTGAGAGTGCAAGTTCCCGATTATAGGATTGAATGACTTGCCGGTTGCACTTGCATATTTGACAAGTTTTGAGTGGCATCTTTTTGTACATTGAAGAAAATTAAGTTTTGTTTTTGGTAGGTCATTAGCTGACTTTTGTAATGTTTAGTTCATGTGATTGTTTGACAAGCTAGTAGATCATTATTTTGCAATTTGTTTACTAGAAAGAAACATCTGTATTTTTGTTGTTTGGTATAAAGAAAATCTGTTTTATGTCCTGATTTTCCTGGATTATACTGTAGACTGGGTATTTGGACATGGTTTGGTTGCAGAGGAAATAACATTAGTCTCCTTTGATTATACAGTTGAGATAAAATAAAAATTGAATAAAATATTGTTAGAAGAAATTATATTTATAGTTATAGAGTGTGTAAATATCTCTCTTAATGAAAAATAAATAAATAAATATGGAATCATATTAAAAAAATAATTTTTTAATAGTTGACTCTACTATTTTTTAAAAGTGTGCAGTACTTGCAAAACCTATAATTGTATATAATATTACTCTTGTCAAAATATAATTTTTGTTTTACGACTTGAAAAAATTGAATTATTTTTTATATTTTATTTAAAAGTATGAGAAAATTATAATCATTAGATGAAATGAAATGAGATGAAGTGATTTGTTTTCACGAACCAAGCCTAAGAAGCTTAAAAGCACAAAATGTTCTTTGGAATGTTGAGTCATTTTGAATGGCTCAAATTTTTTTCTTCCCAAATGTTTGGGTAGTTGCCGCCCGAAGTTGGGCGTGGCCACTAATACAAATTTTACTTTCTATTTATTTATTTTTTCTTTATATTTGTTTAACACACTAATACACTAATAGTTACTTTCTTAATCAGTAAGTAAAAGAATAAAATTAAAAAAAAATACATGAGCGGTTAAAATGAAGGGACAAGATGAGGCGGCATAATAGTATTATTCTTCGATGTTTTGCGTGCATGAGTAACCAAAACTATTTTTTTCCTTTACCCTCTTTCTTTCCTAGTTTCTCTTCTCTCTTATAACTCATAAGAGCATTGAAGTCTAAAATTTGACTAGAATCTCAACTTTTGGCTATAATATCAACTTTTGGAGAGGTTAATCTACATTGGACTAGTTATCTTAAAGTTAAAATAATAATATATATTTTAATAATCTTTTTTTAATCTTTTACAAATACACTATATATTAATTAATAATTTAATTTTGACTTGAAATTATTGTTTTCTAATTATTTTCTTCCTCAACGTAATTATCCAACAAACACATCTTTTGTCATTCCACAAAACATATATTGCTGCCCAGTACAAATGTCATTCCATAAATCCATAACAACCTCCCATTTCTTGTGCCCCTGAGCTCCGGCTTCTCCCCTATCTTGACCCTTCCCCTTTCTCCTTCCAAGGCTTAAAATCTATTTTAACTAGGGGTAATCTCGGTCCGGTTCGGTCGGTCCTCGAGGGGTTTTGTGGACCGAACTGGACCTATTTGGTCCAGGGTTTTTCCACCTTGAACCGGACCAAATAGACATTAGGACCGGTCCAGTCTCAGTCAGTCCATTCGGTCCCCCACAGTACCAAATAGGCCAATAGCCCAATCCTAAATCCTATAATTTTCAACCCAACAGTCATTTTAACATTTTGGCCCACTAACATTTTATCTGATTTTAAGTGCAAAAATATCAAAAAAGAACTTGAAAGGAAAATAAAAATAATTATTTAAAGAAAATTGTCTATATACAATAAACTTGAATAAAAGGATTTACTACAAAATAATATAAATTTTCTATATTCATCCAAATAACTGAAACAAGATTATCAATCATAGTAATAAAATTAAAAAATAGAGATAAAGAAATTTAAAACAATTCCCAATCAGTAAAATCTCTAATAACTAATAAGTTATCATCCAATTTATCCAAATTTCAAATTTGAATAAAAAAAAGAAAAAAAATAAAGGCATATTTACATGATTACATAAATATACAACTCTCACTGTCTCAGCCTTTTATATTTACATCAATACAAAACACAAATATATATAAACCGAAAAGTCATATTAATCATCACTGTAAGTGCACAGCTGCATAATCACAACTTACTCCAAGTCTCCATCACTTGAGTCGTCAACGTTTACAGCTTACCTATAAAAAAACAAGAGGTTAAAGCTGTTATGAACTTTTGCATTTATGCATGTAAAAACTGGGCTGTTATGGACTTATGGAAAAAATAAAGCCTTTTATTATTTATGGTTCTATACAAAATAAAAATAAATAAGCCAATATATGAGATCATGTCAGCTCATGCAATATATGCATCCAATTACTATATAAATATGAAGTCTGAACTAATGCTTGATCAATTTATACTGTGGATCAGCACTTTGGGTGTCAAAAGTACTTCTTAATATATATGGCAAGCTAGCTAGGGGGCATGCATTTCGTAGTATATATATATATACAGTTATAATATGTTTTATTTTCCAATTAATTACCTGGACGACAATAGATAATATAATTTTGTATGGCTGACAAGTAATTAATTGAATCCCATAATATCTTAATTGAAGAAGGAATAAGTCATAAGGGTTCAAGGTTCTTTTTAACTGCCAAAACTTCCCGGATCCACTTCTTGGTGAGGCCATACAGCTCGAAGAGCCTCTTCCTTTTGTGCAGATCTGGGTTTTCAGCATGTCATACTCGAAAGTGACTCCTTGCTGGTGGTGAAGGCAATCCAAAACAAGGAAGATAGTTGAAGTGATTCTGGCCTTGTCATTAGAGATATTAAGATTTTGCTTTCAAAGTTCCTCTCTTGGTCTGTCTTACATATCCATAGGGAAGTTAATGTAATTGCACATCACTTGGCAAAATTTGCTCTTAGCTGCCAAGAGGATTGCATAATGATTGAGGACTGTCCCCCTTGTATCAAGCAACTACTATGATGAATGAAATAGTTTATTTTCAAAAAAAAAAAAAAACTGCCAAAACTTCCAAGTCTAACAGAAAAATCTACTTAAACAAGCACCATTTCCCAATCAAGTTTCAGACCAGTCTTTATTTCTTCTACTAGTCAACAATTAATCATGATTAAAATACCATAACCAACAATCATCTCACCTCTGTAATCTTTAATCAGCATTGGGTGTAGGGCTGGTAGGCATTGTATTTGAGGCCTCCACAGAATCAACAAAATTCCCAACAAGTTATATCCATAAAAATTTAAAACAAAACAAGTTAAATAAAGTTACATAACATAGAAGATAAAACAAAATAAACTACAAAAGATATCAAAAGTAAATGCATTACATACCCATATCTAATTGCTTCTCAAATTCCTTCACTTCATCCATTAAAGTCCTACGGCTTATTGGAGTAGGAGAAAAACGAAACCAGCTTTATGCACATATGAGACCCTCAACACTTATCAGATTTAATCTACTTCGGAAAGGGTCAAGTACACGACCCGCAGTGCTAAATGTAGATTCAGAGACCACAGTAGATACCGGTATTGCAAGTACATCACGTGCAACCTTTGGAAGTACACGATATCTAACTGAATTCACCTTCCACCAATTTAGAAGGTCAAAACTATCCTCTTGATCCTCACATCTTTCAGCTAGATATCTATCAACCTCTGGCTTACTTTCCAAACTGTCTTTTGACTGTAACTGTTGCTTAAATTGGGGCATTAAATGTGCTTTTCTACTCGCAATCTTGTCAACTGAAGGATCTACATCTTCATGTGGGGGAACTTGCACGCTCACTTTGAGGAGAACTCTCTCCTTCATTTTCCCTGTATGCCTCATACATGCGGATAAATGCATTTCTCACCCTCCAACTAAAATTAATTTTTTTATTGATCATGTGCATACATTTGTCCCAACCCAAAATCAAGACATCACATCTTGTAGCAAGAATCAAGAAGAACCCCAACATACAACAAAATATTCTGATTTTCCAAGTTCTCCAAATACTTTTCAAACTTTTTTTTCATATTTGTGGCTATTAATCCCACCATGAGGCTTCGTTCTTCACACTCCATGTTAATAGCATCTTTAATATTAACCAACTCCGGGAAAAAAACATTGCAAGTTACATATTCACCCCCCAAGAAGCGTAAAGTTGCATCATGAAATAATTGAAGAAACCTCACAAACAACTTTACCTTCTCCCAATCGGATGCATTGGGAGACCCTAACTTCTTTGACTTTTTCCTATTCACCACATCTTTATCATCGACAGCGTCATCATCGTCATCTCCAAAACTACCAAGGAAGCATGGATCTTCTTCCTCCAACCGATCAAAAGTCTTTCTAAATTTTGAAGCCCTCTCCAACATAAGATAGGTGGAGTTCCACTTAGTCAGTACATCTAGGCAAACTTAGCTTTTGGATTGAATATCTTCCAACCCCACACATTTATTAAATATACTCCACCTTTAAGGAGAGGATTTAACATACTTCACAACACCCCTCACCTTCGCAATAGACTCATCATATTCTTTCAAACCCTCACGAATGATTAAGTTCAAAATGTGGGCACAACATCGAACATGCAAGAATTCATGTTCCGAGGCCGTGTCTCTCCTATACTTGGTTTTTTTTTTCAAAAAAGAAACGGCCCCATTTTTAGAACTTGCATTATCAAGAGTGAGTGCAAGTACTTTTGGTCGCCTCCAATCATGCAAACACATCTCTATGCCCTTACCAAGTGTATCACCCTTGTGAGTTTCAACCAAAGAAAATGAAAGAATCATCTTCTGTAATTTCCAGTCATCATCAATAAAGTGTGTTGTGAGGCACATATAGTTTAGGTTTTGCACAGATCTCCATGTATCCGTGGTGGGGGAAATTCGCTGCCCTCGAAGAGCATTTATCAACTCTTGTTTTTCCTTAAAAAACAAACTCGGTCCTTGGCAACCGTCATATGGGATGGAATCCCTAACCACTTAGGGCAAACCACAAGCATAAACTTCCTGAAATCCTCCCCTTCAGCATGCCTGAAGGGCAACTTATCAAGAATAATCATCTCTGCTAAAACTTGTCAGCAAGCCTCGACACTAAATGAAATGAGCACAAGTCCCCCACCACCACTTCCTCCCTCCACCTTCCAACCTAGAGTCGTCTGGGACTTATCCGTCTTCCTAAATGGAGATTTCTTACATTGCTTCTCAATGTGATACTTCATGGACTTCGTACCATTGTCTTCGTATCACATGTATACGAAGCACCACAATAATTACAAGCAGCCCTAGGTTTAGTGGGATCACCTTTTGGTATTTTTGTAAAGTGATCCCAAACCATTGACCTAACTCTACCACTTTGTGACCTACCAACCGATTTATTACTTACATTGGATGGGGGTGGGGGTGGAGGCATGTCTTGTGTTGACTCTTGCACATCCTTTGTAGAAGACTCCATTGGGCTCTGTTAAAATGACATCAAAATAAATGAGAATTCAGTATCTAAATAAATTCCATTGGGCTCTGGTCAAATGAGATCAATTCAACTCAATTGCCAACATATGAAGTAGTTTTACATGAAAGTAGTGAGGATACAAAGTGGCTCTGTTCAAATGAGATCATAAGTATTATACCCATGTAGTGAAAATAAGATCAAAACAAATACAAGTACAAATCACATGTAAGAATATTGTTCTGTATCGGGGTTTTTAGATTCAACAAATACAAATACAACTTAAAATACTTAAGATCAAAAGAAATACATCAAGATAAAAAACCATAACAACAAATACATCAACATTCAAGTTCTCAACAAATACAAAATACATAACAAATACATCAAGGATTCAAAACATTTAGCTTTAGAGGCTGTGACTACGAGTCGCGAGAGAGAGAGAGAGAGAGAGGGTACCAATTGGCTGCGAGCCTGCTACGACAGAGGGGCAAGAGGGGGGGGGGGGGGATCGCAGCGCTTAGGGTTTCTCATGAAGAATTAGGGAAAAGTGAAAAGAAGAAATGAAGGGGAGGAGGTGGGGGAATATGCTGGGTTATAACGAAATAACGCCGTTTGGTTCGAAATTGGACCCAAATGGTGCTGTTTTAGGGATGTTAAATTGAAAAAAAATAATTGAGTTGCATGAAACGATGCAATTTCACGCAACCCAGTTATTTTTTTCCTGCTGTGACAGAAACGATGCCTTTAGGTCCAATATTGTACCAAACGCCGCCGTTTATGGGAAGGCATCTCACATGTGTGTTTTTCAATTGTATATTTTTGGCACATGAATTAATTAAAAAATTTATTTTAATTAGTAAAATTAAAATTAAATAAACTATTTAATGTGGATTATTTCATTAACTCATTAAAAAAATAATTAATGATAATTATATTTATGATGTTAAATGTTAATTGCTAATTTGTTACTAACTTAGAGTATGTCAAATTGTCAATGACTCAATGTATTATAATTTATGATTCTATGAATCTATGATAATTTTCAATTTTTCAATATTTTAAACTTTTAAGTTTTTACATTTTGTATATGTAATATGATTAATAAATCATTGTATTAGCCTATAAGCCTATTAGGTATATATAGTTATAGTGATATTAATACTATACTATTAGTCTATTATACATATATTATGCTCTAATCCTATAACTCTTATAATATATTAATATATACTAATACTATATATTAAACTATTATATAGGACTGTTCAACTGGGCCGGGTTTTTTCTCGGCCCGGTCTGGAACTCGGGTTGGAAAATCCGGACCTATCCGGCTCAGATACGGGTTACAAACCCGGGTATTGGATTTTAAACCCGGTACCCTAGTTTTACGATTCGTAAAAGGAAACCCCCCCCCCCCGCAAGTCTGCCTTTCTCCCCTTTCTCTCTCGTTAAGCTTGCTAAAGAAACCCTAGACCGTGCCTCCTCGCCGCGACCCCATTGCTGCCGCCGCATCTCCGTCGCCGCATCTCCATTGCCGCATCTCCGTCGCCGTCGGCCTTTCCCTAAGACCCTGCCTCCATCGTGATCCCGTGAGTCTGTCTCTCTCACTCTCTATCTCTATCTCCCCCCCTCTCTCTCTCTCCATTGGATTTCTGGGTTTGGCTTTCCAAGAGAGAAAAGTGTCATTTCTGCATATATAAGATATGGTAGCTCCAAGATAAAAATTGTTGTTCACAATCGTTAGTCTAGGACTCGGCCTGATCTGGGTTTGGGTTGAAAATTATTTGAGTATCTTTTGTTGTCTAATGGATGATACTTCCTCTTCTGCTCAAGTAGTGCTGATTGATATATGTTCATCGAACAGAATCATGTATAAGTCATTAGGCTTCTAAAATATGGGTTTTAAGTCACTAGGTTGCATACGGTAGATTTAAATAAAATGAGAAGGAGTTTGTCCAATACTCGAGACATATCTGTTTACATAACATTGAAAAACTAAAGAAAAAGTGAAATATAAGTAATACTCACTATATCCAAAGCCATATGTACACGGTGCCTCCAATTTAGTTTTAAATAGCCCAGTAGCAATAATTTTTTAATAATGCTATATATAGTTTTAATATTTGTAAAGCCTATGGTCACTTTGAAAAAGTGGAAATGCTATATATACATTTCTAACAATCCAACGAGGGGATGATCATTTGCAACTTATCATTCTTATTTTTTGTATAAATAATAGAGTGCAATTTGTTTTTGAATAAATGGAACCTATCTAACCTCATTCATCTAAATAATATAAAAATAATGTTTGATTTTTTAACTTTTATATATTATCTATCCTGTTAACATATAACATGGGAAATCAAGGTCAGGCATGAGGGAGGAATGTTATGGAAAGGGTTGCATGGGAAATCAAGGGGAGAAACTTGTGTGCATGGGACTTTAAATGCGGCTTGTGCAGTTTGTTGTTGGACGTGGCTTATCCTCCTTTATTTGAATTCATGTTGTTAGGCATAGAGTTGTCTCCTAAAGATAACTATGAATAATCATTCAGTTCTAATCGTCTTTATCTTATCTGCTAATTCTTTGTCTAACGTCGTTATATGAACTTTCTCTGACAATAAATGAATGCATAACTTGTACATTCCTCCTTGTACATGCATTATGTATGCTTATATTTTGTCCTATTGTGAACCCAAATAAACGTATTAATAACACAGCGACTATTAAACGTATTATATGAACTTTCTCTAAACCTATGATGCTGACAGTTCATTCTTTATAATATAAATGAAAACATGGTAGGTAAAGATGAGTAAGTTTCAAGTTCAAAGTCTCGTCATGGGGATGCAAGAGTTTGTCAATCTTCATTTCTTGGAACTTAAACTGAATGAAATTTACTAGGAATTTGACTTTTTGGCATGGTTGATTAGTGCTGAAAGCAATGATCTTAGAAACCAGGATAAATCTTATGTCTCTCTGATTTTACATGCATGTGGTTATGCATCCAGTTAACTGCATATACAAACTAGTTGGTCTTGGCAATTTCTATACATCTTTCAATATAATAGAGTTAAATCTTGTTGAAGTATTGTGTCTATGACTCAGAAGTCATCAATGAGGTAAAATATAGTTGTCTTAATTACATTAGTCATATATAATCTTTAACCATAACAGCCCCCACTTTCCTTACAACAAAAAAAAGAGAAGAGGAAAGAGAAAAATTTAGCATGCATGCTAATATCTCAATCTTACATTGTAATATAGGCATTGTAGTTTATTTTGATATGTTGGTTCATTTGCATGCCATGACCTCATTGTTGGGCTGCATCCTCCAATTATCAGGCGACATAACCGCCCATTTATAGCAAGAATGTGCATTTAATCATTTTCATTCTGTTTTGGTACGCTGTCACGTGGGTTGTTCCCTTTTCCAGATTAATTTTTGCAGTCCTTTCTAGCATGTGCAACAACTTGTGACTTCTTATAGCTTTTTATTTTTCCATTTAACTGAATGTTGTCTTCTTGAGTTGTCTTCTTAATGCCTTTACTGTGGTGGAAAGTACCTTATAAATGGGATGTATGTCATCAGGTTTGTTTGTAAAGAGCAAAGTTATGTTGAGACTAGAGTTCATTATGTTGAGTGTTAATCATTAGAATAATCCAGATTATATTAGTGTTTGATTATTTATTATATTGTGTTTGGTGTTTTTTATTACTCAATAACAGATGGAAGAAAATTTTGCGAGTTGTAATATTGGTACGACCCAAGGGGTTGGTGGTGACTCCTCGTCTATTCCAATGGATGTGGAGAAGCATGGGAGTCTTCCAACTCATTCATCCATATATACACAACAGACTACCCATTTCATCCCACCTTTACCCAAGAAATAAAAAAAAAACACCTAGTAACCAATCGGTGGTTTGGGAACACTTTACTAAAGTACAACCTATTGACCATGATAACCCAAAAGCTCAGTGCAATTATTGCGCTAAACTATACAGTTGCCACTACAAGAATGATACTTCATCTATGCTACATCACCTCCAGAATGCATGTGAAACTTCCCCTCTTAGACTTAAAGGAGTTGGAAAAAATCAATCTAGTGTTAAGAGGGATGTGGAGGGAAGAGTGTGTAGCCCACAAGGTATAGTGAAGTATGATGCAGAAAAACTTAGGGTGTCAACTGCTAAGTTTTTTATTAGGTATGAATTGCCTTTTAGGCTAGTGGAGTATGAAGAGTTTGTTGAGTTCGTGACTGATTTAGAGTCTCGATTTACTTTGCCATCCCGAATCACTTTAAAAAGGGATTGTATTAAATTGTATAACGAAAAGAAGATACAATTAAAGAAATTGTTGGATGGTCAAAGAATCTCTCTTACCACCGATACCTGGACGTCTGTGCAAAATATGAACTACATGTGCATTACCGCATATTTTATTGATTGCAATTGGAGATTGCATAAAAAAATACTTAAGTTTTGCCAAATTCCTGACCATAGGGCCGAAACTATTGGGAGGGTGTTAGACTTGGGATTGCATGAATAGAGTGTTGATAAAATTTTGACCATCACAGTTGACAATGCCTCCTCAAATGATGTTGCTGTTGATTACATGAGGAGGAGAATAAAATACAATGATTGTACTATATTGGGTGGTGAATTTCTTCACATGCGGTGTGCTACCCATATATTGAATCTGATTGTTATGAACAACTTGAAGGATATCTATGAATTGTAACAAAGATTAGGGATGCCGTCAGGTATGTAAAATCTTCGCCGTCAAGATTTGCGAAGTTCAAGGTTTGTGTGGCAAAGGAAAAGATCATTGGGAGAATGATTTGCTTGGATGTTCCTACTAGATAGAACTCCACATATTTGATGTTGAGTACCACTGAAAAACATAAACAAGCATTTGATCAATTTGTTTTTGTGGATGAACATTTTGTGAATCCCACTAGTGATGATTGGAAAAATGCACGGATTTTTGTAGAGTTGTTGAAATTTTTTTATGATGTTACATTGAACATTTCTGGTTCTTTGTATGTGACTGCTAATATATATTTTGACCAACTTTGCACAATTGAAGATGTATTAAATGATATGTGCTTGAGTAGTGATATTATCACTTGTACTATGGGCATAAATATGAGAAGTAAGTATGACAAGTATTGGGGTAGTACAAATAGGTTCAACTTAATGATATATGTTGCTTTTGTGCTTGATCCACGATACAAAATGATGGCAATGAAGTTTTGGTTGCAAAAGTGCAAAGGGTATAAGTTGGCGGATAAGATAGAGGACAAGGTTAAACTCCTTTTAGACCGCGTGATCGAGCAGTACAACACATTTCGTGTGGCTAGTGGAGGGAGTTCTAATGTGGCTCAAGGGAGGCCAAACACTACTAGTGGGGGAAGTTCTAATGAGCCAACACCGCATCCGACTAAATTTAAGGTCATGTTCACCAAATTCCTTGAGGAGCGGGGTGTTATGGCGTTTAGATCGGAGCTAGATAGGTATTTGTCTGAAGCGTGTGCAAATGACTCGCTCGGTTTTGTTATCTTAGATTGGTGGAGAGTTAATGCCGCCAATTATCCTGTCCTTGCTGAGGTAGCACGTGATGTGTTAGCCACCCCCATTTCCACTATTGCCTCGGAGTCTGCATTCAGTACTGGAAGACGAATATTGGATCATTTTAGGAGTTCATTGTCTCCGAAAACTGTCGAAACCCTCATTTGCACCCAAAATTGGTTAAGGACCAAACCTGTCGATATCCGGGAGTTGGAAGAATACGTACAGTCGATGGACCTTGAAGGTAAGTTTGAAACTTGAAATATTTTTTTAATATCTATCTATCTTGGTTTATTATCTATCTAACTCATTTCTAAATATTTTTTTAGATAATCATCTAACTTCATCTTCAATAGAGAATGTTGTGAGTCTCTCTTCCCATTGATGCTGAAAAACATTTAGAGTAAGTACTTTAAATTTAAGAAGCCATGAACAATATGAAATATGGAATTGGGTATGTTTATTATAAAAATGTCCATTATAACTTGTGGGCATGTGGCAAAGCGGATAGTACTATGTTCATGAATGTGCATTTCTGCCTTCTTTGAAAAATTTTGTTTTTTCAGGTTCCGTAATTTCTCAGGACATGCTGATGCAATTAGTAAACACTTGAAGGACACAAAAGCAGTAGAATAGATGGCAGTTTCAAACTTTCAATTGAAGCATTTTGTAATTTTCGTATATTATAATTTTGTGTTTTGTAATGCAATGTAATGTAATGTAATTTAATTTAATATGTAACGAATTACATTATTGCATGCATTTTACATGATAATGCATGGCCATGGAAGGTTAGAAGTAGTAGAGGTTAGAAGTACTACTACTTGATCGATCACTTTTAATAGTAGTATTATCATATTGGAATATTGAATATATATTATAAAATATATTACATGTACATGATCATCTAATTTCAAAATAAATATATATATATTTCCAACTTTTCAGCAACATAGGCTTTTAGATTAAAAAAAATATATTTTTCTTTTTGAAAAAAATTAGATACTGTAGGCTTTTATTAGGAAAACAAAAAAACATACTCGGGTTGAAGCTGGAACTCAGATTTCCGGGTTGTAGAAACCCGGGTTCATTCGGGTTCCGGCCCGGGTTATAATCCGGGTGTACCCGGGCCGGGTTTCGGCCCGGGTTTGAAGCCCGGGTTCCAGGCCGGGTATACCCGGAAATCTGGTCCGGAACCCGGTTGAACAGTCTTACTATGATAGTGTTACTTTTACTACTACATATAGACTTATAGTATATATATATATATATATATAAATATATATTATAATGATATAGTTATACTAATACTATATATTATATAATAATATATTGATATAAATTATTACTAATACTATTATTACTATATACTATATTAATAATTTAATAGTGATATTAATACTATATAATAATATATGGTCATAGTCTCATAGACTCATAGTGATATTAATAATTTAATACTATATATAGACAGTAGACTTATAAACTTATAATGATTTATTTATAATTTATAATTATAGTTATAGACTATAGTGATTTAGTTTAGTTATAATTATATTGATGATGTTAATTATTACTTTATTACTAACTTAAAGTATGTTAAATGTTATTGCATAATGAGCCATATACAACTTTTAACATTTTGTATATGAAGCAATAAACATAAACAATTTAATTCTCCATACATATTACATCCATAATTGAGAAAGATACATACTTAACATACTATTATAAATAAGCATAAAATATTTAATTATCCATACTATTATAAATTTATAAATTATACATATATTATAATTTAGAGTAATACTATACACTACACTTTCATCCTATTTTGATCATACTTAGTAGTACGTGGCACATTTATCACCATTAGATGATAAAAAAATATGAAATAAATGATCATTTAATGATGATAAATGTGTCACATCTTACTTAGTAGGATGACGTGAGATAGTAGTATGGTGCATAAAATTTTCCTATAATTTATACTATAACTCTTAAATTCTTAATAGTATTAGTAATACATTAATGAATATAATAATACATTGGTACTAAATATATATAGTTATACTCTATAGACTTATAGTGATTAGTTATTAACTTATTGTGATTAGTAATTTAGTATAACTATATAATAGTATTAGTATTATACTATTAATAATATAGTATAGCTATATATTAGTAATATTAGTTATAGTGATTTAGTATAAGTTATAACTATATTAGTATAAGTGTAACTATAGTCTATATTAGACTATTAGTATTTTTTTTATACCATATTAGAGTCTAGACTATTAGCATTAGTATAAATATTAGTATTAGTATAAAATTATAAATATTAGTATTAGTTAAAATTATCAATTACAAAATTATATAAAATTATTATATAATTAATATATAAAATATAAAATATATTTTTATTTATTTATTCATTCGGTCCAGTCTGGGGTGAAAAAGCCCTGGACCGTGGATCGGACTGAATGAATTCGGTCCTATGCAATTCAGACCGAGAGCCCAATCCCGGGTCGGTCCGGTCCGGCCGATTTTCACCCCTAATTTTACAAGCCTTGCAATACTTGGACTAGTTATTTATGTGATTTTATAGATCTAAAAGACGAAGCTAGAAATTTAATTTGGAGGGGGCCAATGTACACGTAGAAATTTGTATAAAACAATATGACAACTCCATATATATAATAAAAAGAATACATATTTTCTAAATACAAGTTTGAATGCATAAAAAAAAAAAAAGTAAAATGTAACCAGTTATGCTAATTGAGCTCCTCGCTCTTTCATTGAATAAAACTCATCAATTAAGGCATCTGTGCTAAATATTTTAGCAATTTCCTTTTCAATGTAGACTGAAAAATAATCTCTAAAAAAGTCATTATTCAATTTGTTTCGAAGCCTTGTTTTAACGATATTCATAACAAAAAAAAGCTCACTCAGTAGCTGCCATTGAAATTGGAAGTGTCAAGACAATTCAAATCAACCTGTCAACCATATAATAAACCTTGGACTTTCCAGTAGTTTTCAATACCTGACATACATAAGAAATATTGGACAAGTCTTGTAAATCTGAATGATAAGGCACATCGTGCTTGTAATGTTTGCAACTGAGATTTTAGTTTAATCTTTTGCTCTTTCAGTAAAAATTTTTGGATAAAACTTCTCTACAAGACCATATATATTGTCAATGTTAAACGATTGATAAGTACTTTTAGGATCCAAAAAATAACTAAGCATGAGAATTTCCATTGTCTTTTCGCTAAATCTACTATTTAACTTTATCAATTGAGTTTGTAGTAGCAATGAATATGTCATCTCTATAATGATGCTCGATTGTCATTTCTTGTATATTACGACGACCACGACAAGCAATAAAATGAGCATTCATATTAGGGATCTCAATTTGGTGGCCTTTACAAAATAACAACACACTTTCAAATAATGTATCCCAACCATTGTCTCTAAGTTTTTGAATAAGTTATTTTGTACTTGAGACCAAATTCACAACATTCAAAATATCCTAAGATTTTTGTTGTAAACATTGACAAAGACTATCAGTGATTTCATAACTTCCTTCATCAAGTGCAAGATAAATATAAATTCAAATGATGTTAACATATCATAAGCCAAGGAAGCATCCCCACGTTGGCTATAAGAGCTTCCTTCATCAAGATATTTTTTAGAACTGCACAAGTTGGACAAAACAGTCTTATCAAACTACAAACTAACTTAAAATGGGAACCCCGCCGTTATCTCCAGCACGTTGTAATATTCCAATTTGATTAAGCCTTGTACCAATCTCAACTTCATTAGCTGTAATCAACTTGGCAATTTCACTTGCTTGAGCAGCACGTAATTCATCATTATGTTTACAGGAAGCTCCAATAATATTAACAATGAATGTTAACTTAGAAAACAACTGATGGATGGGGATATCATCCATTGAGTCTGCAATCAAAGCTAACTGTAGCCTGTGTGCTAAAGCGGTGTATGTAATATGCATGAAGGCAATTGTGTAAAAATAGAGCTTGATAGCCATTCCATTGATCTCACATATTACTAGTGCCATCATACCATTGACCTCGAATATTTTGAATGTTGAGATTGTAATGAAATAAAACATTAGATATCTCATTCTTCAAAGTTGATGCAAGAGTGTCCTTAACATGCACAAGATTAATAAACTGCTCTTGAATAAATCTTACTCTGTCAACAAACTTAAAATAATAGCCATATGTTCTTTTATTGATTCATTATGGGCTTCATCAACAATAATATAAAACTTTGCATCCCCAATATTATAACAAATTGCACCTCAAACATTTCTTGCAAAAATAGACAAAATTCTTTCTGAATTTCTAATGAGATATATTTGGCATTTTGTGTAACATCCTGGCCCAAGCTAGGTTCTTAAGGTTAAGACTTAATTTCTATTTTGACCTAAGTGGACTAAAACCCAATAGATTATGAAGACTAGAACCATGTGAGTGAAGTGAACCTTATCTTTTGTTAGTGTGATAGGCACCCAAGCCCAAGAGAAGGCCCAAGGTTTAAGTGAATTTTGACCATAAAGGAGTTTAGGATTTGAGAAAAAACCATTAGAGTTTTGTGTGTAAGTGAGACACCATTTTGAGCTAAGCAAAAAGGGGACCTTTAAGTTCCCAAGGCCACAATCATGAGGCATTTAGGTAACTACTTCGCTTTAGATGTTCTATTTGGCATGGGTTAAATAAAAGAGCAACAACACTATGTATAATCAGTTTGCACTCCTTCTCAGAAATAGTGCAAGAGTAGTGTGAAAATTATTAGTCCCCAACCAGTCTTCTCCCGAATAACCTTTGGGAGTTAATAAAAGTTTTTTTCTGACGAAAAGGGTTTCACTACAATCTGCGTAAAAAACATCCCCTTCATCTCCATCTTTGTCATAAATAGGTTATCCAATGTCCTTAGCATCCTCCATGTCATCCTAGTTAATCATAAGGTTTTTCCCTTTTCAAACGTTCGACTTTCTACATTCAGTTGCCCTATGACTAGGCTCCCCGTATTTGAAACACCGCATATTAGTGGCATTTAAACTCTGACTTTGAGTTGACTGCAAAGTAGGGAGAGTCTCCTACGGATGGACCCCAGGTGCGTTCTAATCTCCCCTAGGTGCAGGTCTCTTAGTCTATAGCTTCTTGACAATTAGAGCACTCTGATAGGCCTCAGAAACAATCCACAAAGAGTGGAGGTCGAGGACGTCTTGCAAAGGCTGCCGCAAACCACCCAGATTTCGAGCCACCATTTGCTCTTCTGTCTCAGAAAGATCACTTCGAGCCATTAACTAATAGAAATCCTCAGTATAATTGTCAACGGATCTGCCCCCTGCCTCAACATGTGAAGTCGCTGAAACACAATTTGAGTATATCCGAATGGAAAAAAGTGACCATTCATCTTCTTCTTCACCTTTTCCTAATTGCCAATCTTGGCCTTGCCCTGTCACTCCCCAGACTGCTTCAACTGCTCCCACTAGGCAGACGCTTGGCCTTTCAACTTGATGGCGACTAGTTTCACCTTCGATGTGGGACATCTTTGCAATCAAAGATACACTCCACCTTGCGCAACCAATCAATGAAACCCTTAACCTGAAAAGTACTAGAAAATTCCAATAGATGAACTCTAAAGCCTAGGTCTCCACCTCCCTCCTCCCTACCATGGTACTCCCAAAACAGAGCATGATTGTGATAGGAGTTCTCGTTATTGGAGTCAGAATCATTATCATACATTTGATCCTATACATTTTGCGCCTCTAGATGTTAGGCTAATTCTACTATTTGCCTTTGCAAAACTGCAATCACCCCTTCATGTGAGTTACGATTGCGGTGAGGGGCTTCCTCTTTCGGAACCTGTCCATGTTGACCACTACCACTAGCCATGAAAATTGATGATAAATAAACCCAGCAAAATGCTAAAGCTCTAATACCAACTAACACCAGGCATAATAAGAATTATTTTAACTGCTAGCTTAGTAACAAAAACTAAGGCTTGAGATTGACAAAAGATTCAAGCAGAGGGAAACTCTGAGATAAACTCAAAGATTAAGTTTTATTGATAAAAGTCCAAAAAGTCACCTTCTGAAGCCCACAAGTTGGGCTTAAATAGCTAAAGAAGTCTGGTCGATCGTCCCAATAAGGAATAAAGTAAGTATTTTACCAAAATCTAGCCCCCAACTCAGAAATAAAAATCCTTTCTCAAATCAGAAAGCGAAATACCACCATATAAAGTAAAAAAAAAACTTAAACCGACAATTTGGAAGGGGAAATGACTAACTTTTGGGTCAAGATAGGGGATACCAGGCATAGTGTGGTGACCATGACGTGCACGATGAAAAGAGTTTTCCGAATTGGGGTCATAAGTGCGATTCCAATACCTATATCTAAAGTTATGGCCAAAATACGACGCGTCCGCTATATCACCCAATTTTCAGGATCTTCACCTTTTCCTTGACATATTTGCGTTGATCTCCTTTCTCGAGGTAGCCAAGTCCCATCAATGTCAAATCTGTCAACTCAGCATCATCAAGCCAGGATCTTGCTACATCAGTCTTCTCGGGTTGGAAAGAACTCACCCTCAAGTTCACGTTAGCATCAACAAAGCATGGACTGAGGCTTTTGCCATTGAACACGTTAAAGGTCCTCATATGGCTGGGAAGGCACAACCTGTATGCATTGTCCTTGATCTCCTAAAGAACTTCAGATGGCCCAATCTACCTGTCCTTCAATTTATTGTACTCGCCCATAGGATACGATCACAGTTAGCACAACCCAAGCAAAATCCCCAACATCAAAAGTATCTGGCGACAGTGACTGTCTAGCATACAAAACATCTCTCTACGTAACGTGCCACATCATTGGTCAATTTAGGCCAATATTAATCTGCGAAGATTAAAGCCAAAGTCTTTTCTCACCCAAAGTATCCCTCGCCATGTAATTTCGTATAATGTGCTCTCTCAAAGAACAATTTGGGACACACAACTATAGGCGAAGAAACAAAAAACCGTTTTGTAAAATAAAATCACTGTTTACTTTTAGTAACCTCCATAAAAAAGTTTTCGAATGAATGATATTCTACATACATATCTCTAAAGGTGTTAAAGCCCACCACTTTGGTGCTCATGGTAGTGAGAAGTAACATCCGTCGACTCAAAGCATTTGTAACCCCATTCAAACTCCCTAACTGGTGCCTTAGTAAGATCGTTAGCTCCTGCAGATAGGCAACCCACTTGGCATATCGTTTGCTTAGCTTCTGTTGGTTGTTGATGTACTTCAATGCCTCATAGTCAAATCAAAATAAACTCCTTCTGCACCAGATAGTGTCACCACAGCTTTAGAGACTATACAATGGTGTAAAACTCCAAGTCGTACATGGAGTAATTTTTCTTCGAGCCTAAAAGTTTCTCACTGAAAAATGCAACGGGTCACCCTTTTTGGCTCATAACACCGCCAATACCCACCCCAGAAGTATTGTAGTTTACCTCAAAGATTTTCTCAAAATCAGGGAGTGCCAAAACTAGTGCTTCTGTAATCTTTAGGTTGACCAACTAGTGTAATAGACAGCCCGAAATTCAAAGAATGAATTTATTTAGGCTTTAGTAGCCTCATGAAAATCATGAAAAGTTTTCATGAATCGACGAATCATGTAAGTTTCAGTTTGCCAGCATAGTCAGTCTTACTACTCACTTTGATGTCAAAAGTGCGATTTTATTTATTTGGGATATTTTGGAGTGTGAGAATGAGAAACATTTTGCACCATTAGTCTCAGATGAATATTTGGGAATTTATGGCGTAATAAAATTATTTTCATTTTCCAGACAACAGCCGTTTGAAAATGCGTTTTTAATTATTCAAGGCTCATAAGAATTGTATTTTACCCAATGAAGTATGCTCCTAGTTTCATATGAATATTTAGGATTTTATGATGCAAAATTATTTTCACCATGTTTAGGAGTGAATAGGGACTAATGTAAGCGTCATGTGGCACTCAATCTAGTGTTTTCAAGATTAGAGTGTGGAAAGCCCAAATTAGGTTAGATAAGTTTTATTTGGACACTTGGCAAGATCTTAGCCACATTTGGTGAATAGTATTGGACACTTGGCATCAATGGAACCATGAGATGGAAATGTGAAGGAAATCAAGCTTTGTGATCATGCCACCTAAGCCAAACACTATTTCATCCAACCATCAAATTTGTACCAAACCAAAGAGGGTTTCAACCCTACTAAAACCTTAAATACTTGAAATCTAATTGAAATCCCAAAATCGACGTGAAAACCGAAACCTCAAATGGTTTCCCCAAATCCCAAAAGTTTGCCTCCAAACCATAATTGAAACCGATTGTAGCTTAGTGTTTAATCACTTAATTAAATCACTTCCACATGCTATTAACTACTCAAATTCATGTTACTATATCCTTATTTATTCTTTTAAACCTTGGTAATTTTATTGGACTAAGAAAAATTAGATTTGGGCTAGACAGAAACTCAAACCCCATTGAAACCCCCTGGTTTTAGCACCTAGTTTTGGCTGATACCCCATCACCCAAAGTATATTTCACATGTCTTCTGTCACCCCTACATATGCTAAAGTTCCTTCATTGTCCATTCCCCTTGCATTTGATCATTTTTAAGCCTTTTGCTGGAGAGGAATCCAGACGAGCTCTCGGACAATTTTTCTAGCTTACCTTGCTCGACTTTTTCGAAATTGTTGTAAGTGTTTTCTTACAAAGTACCATTCACATAAGTTGTTTATTTTCAAGTTTAGTTTTGGTTGGTATTAGTTTTGTGAATTTTAATGGTCATTTAATGGGTGAAAAGTTCTTTAAAGCATATAAAGGTCATTCTAAGAGCACTCCCAATAGATTTTTTATCTTATCCTTTAAAATACATTACCAAAACTCACTTTTTCTATTTTACATACTAACTTTTACAATATACCATACATCAGCTTATCTATTTTTTTCTTCATATCATTTAAATATTATACCTTTTAATATTTTTTGTTCATTTCAAATATTTTCTCTAATTATAATGATATCCTCATATATTTTGATATTTACAATGAGAAATGAAAAATATCAGCCTACATCCTCAACACACTGTGTTGAGTTGAAACAAATAAATAAATAAATAAAATAAAAAAACTTTCTTAAGGGTGTGCGGAGAGTACCGGCTGATGTATAGACAGACTCATTTACAATACCTTCTCATATACAATATCATATAATTATATTCTATTTTAAATTAATCCAAATTTATAAATTAAATATAAATATAAATTAATTTAAAAAATAAAAAGAAGATATTTTATCAGTTCACTTGAAGATACGGAATTGTTATTTGAAAGGAAATGAGAAGCTAAAAATCATTATTTGATCAAAATTCGGTGGCTAGAGTTGTTATTGAGAGACCCAGACTCTTTGATGCTAAACAAAGATAAAGTGTGGGAAAGAGAGAGAGGGGTGGTTTGAAATGAAAATAAAATATTTTTAAGAGATGGGAAAAATCAGATGAAGGAGAGAGAAATGAATTAAAAATTTTTTACATGGATGAACAGTTCCCTCTAAATGTAGCGGGATCACTGTAGCAAAATGGAAAATGAAGATAAAATACAACATCTATTGTAGGTCATTTTTAAACAAATCTCTTCATATTTTAAAGAAAATTGTATTATAGAACATCTATTGGGAGTGCTCTAAGCGATAGTCTGGACAATGTGTGATATTTTGATATTTTTGACCAAGTTATTGGCAAGATCTTGGTTTGATTTTTTATGGTTTATATTTAACATGCTAATATATAATTTTGATGAAGATTAGTTGTTTGTTATAAGTTTTTTATGAGAGTTTTGTAAAAATAAAAGTTGAAAACTGGGAGTATGAAAACAAATTCTGTTTTGAATAAGTTTGAATCTTTTGTTGAGAAAGAATGCTCTGATTTCATTAATATTCACATATTATGTTCCTATTACTTTTCTTTACATATTAGAATGTTAGTTTGAGGATTTATGGTGTTAGTTTTAAATGTATGAACTTTTATGCATGGAAAGGTCATGATAGATCTTGTATTTGATGCAAATTGTGCCATGTGATCTCAGGTTTAATACTTAGATCTATTCTAGGACTTGATTTTTAACCATATGATGTTGATCATTTATAATTTATTTCATTATATGTTTTGGATCTAATGGTTTGATCAAAACCAAACCACATAGTTTTTGGTTTTGATGAAAGGGTGAAAACTGAATGTATCATGTGTGATTTTGTGACTTTTTGTGGTTTTGGCTTGATGATTCAAAGCATGATAGTTCTTAAGAATGTGCTTTAAATGTATAGATAGTATGTTATTAGAATTTTTGAGTTCTTGGAGTTGTTTTGAAAAGAGATAAAACCTTAAACATCAAGGGTTGTGCTTAAGATTAAATAATTGAAGTTTTGTATTAAAGAGATATGTGATTTTTGTGATGAAAGTTTTTTTTGGTTATTTTAGTATGTTATTTGAGCATAGTAGATGATTTCTATATGTTGCATATTTCGGTTTAAGCATGAGAAATGAGATTTGATAGAATTACAACAAAAACCAAGAGATTTGATCTATACATGTTTTGGCCTATGTATGGTTGACCTAGTTGTAATGTGTTTTAAATTTTTTCTAATTAGATATATGGATTTAGGACAAAATTTATATGAAAAATGTAAATTTTAGTAAGTTTTAGAGTTAGGATGTAAAATCCTTAAGTTAGGGATAAAATTGTTATTTTTCCACATGTAGAGGGGTAACATGGTAATTTTACTCTAATTCAATATTTTTATGTTTCTAAGTTGTTAGTATGGAGTTTGTAAAGTTTAGAAATCTCTCCTTTCAATTTTTCGTTAAAATTCGTCACACTATGTTCACCGTAAATTAGCTTCTAACTTAGTGTCAGAATATTGTGTGTGTGTTGGTAAAAGAACATTTGTTCATGTTCTTATGTTCTTACATATGCCATGCTATATCATGTCGTTACATGTATGTCTGTTACACATTTTATCATGTCATGAAATGTTTATCTATCACACATTATGTTATGTTACGAAATGTTCATCTGTTTCATGTTATGTCATGTCACAAATTGTTATTTGTTACATGCTACTTCATGTCATGAAATATTCATTTGTCTCATGTTATGTTATGTTATGTTATGTCATTCATCTCATGTACATGTCACGTTACGTTACGTCAGGACATCTGTCATTTTGTTTCATGTCACATTATGTCTCGAGTATAGAGTGTGTCTTGAAAATAGTTTTTCCTCGTCAAGTCAAGTTTGTTTACTGTCTAAATTAGTATGAAATTTCCTGGGTTGATAAAGTACCGTCAACAGGTTTCGAATGAGGCCTAATTAATTGGTCATCGAATTGAAGTCAGGCACCAACGCCGATGGTGCCACCCACATGTTCATGTTCTTATGTTCTTACATATGACATGATATGCCATGTCACTGCATGTATGTCTGTTACACATTTTGTCATATCACGAAATATTTATCTGTCACACATTATGCTATGTTATGAAATATTCATCTGTTACATGTTATGTCATGTCACAAATTGTCATTTGTTACACGCTACTTCATGTCAAAAAATATTCATTTGTTTCATGTTATGTCATGTCATTCATCTCACGTACATGTCACATTACGTTACGTCAGGTTATCTGTCATTTTGTTTCATGTCACATTCAGTCTCGAGTATAGAGTGTCTCGAAAATAGTTTTTCGACGTCAAGTCAAGTTTGTTTACGTTTGTCACGACCCTAAGTGTTAGGATGAAGTAATATCCTGATGGAGCTTTTTTGTTCACGCTGGAGTGTATAAATTAGTGTGAGATTTCCTGGGTTGATAAAGTACCATCAACAGGTTTCGAATGAGGCCTAATTAATTGGTCATCGGATTAAAGTCAGGCACCAACGCTAATGGTGCCACTCACATGTTCAATTTCATGTTATACATACTCATGTGGGTCCAGATACCTGCCACGAGATACGTACATCATGTTTTTCATATCATGTACAGATATGTGTGAACTGATATGTATTTTAACGTATTCATCTCTGATGCAAATACATGTGATGTGATGTGATGTGGTATCGGCAGGGACACACGGCTCAAGGGGAACTGTGTAACACCCATATGTTTATTAATCATGTTTAATTATTGAACAATATTTCAAGCTCATGTTATTTTATGTTCAAGCTCATGTTATTTCATATTCAACTTCATGTTATTTCACGTTCAAGTTTATGATCAATTTCACGTTCAAGTTCATGATCAATTTCACGTTCAAGTCCAGTTTCAGTTCAGTCTCAAGTTTAGTTTATCTCATGTCAGTTCAAGTCATGCCAGCACATGCCATGTTATTTATCAAGTCACGTCAAGTTTATTCATGTTCATGATATGCATTCATGCTTTTACTGTCATGCATGCATATTTAAACTACCAGTTTAAGTTGTTTGTTAACTTGCTAAGATTTGTAACCAAATCTCAGACATGATAGTCTCAATTACCACTCTCCTTGGAATGGTAGACGATGTATCAGGACCAAGAGATGCACCGAAGGTTGACCGACTGAAGATAGCCAATTAGACAACGAAGGCATGATGCAAATTCATAACCTCCATGCTCTGATTTATCGATAGTATTATGGCACTTTTTACTGAGTTGCACGAGCTACTCGATGAACTAGCCTAGTAAATACTTTAGTTTATGATTGTACTTAAGGAGCTCTGTCTCTCATACTCTTATGATTACAGATGTTTTGGACTTAAACTGTAATCTTGAACATTTATCACATTCAGCTTATGAATTATGTTTCAATGTTTTGGGATGTATCTTATGTAGTGCATAATATTTCTCAAAGAAAAAAAAAATTATTCACTGTGAATATTGCATGTTGCTAGATGCATTCTAGGTGTATTGCATCTTTAATTGTCATGAACGGAGGAAGGTAATCTTGTGTTGCATGTCTCAACGCTTCAAAGTTCGTCCGATCTCAAGCGAAATCCAGGGGCATCACAGCTAGAAACTAGTCTCTGCCTCTTCAGACCATTGGAATGCCTGCCCCTTTAGGCACTTTGTGATCGGAGTAATCAGAGTGCTGAAATTTCGGATGAATTGGCGATAAAAAGACATCAATCCATGGAAACTCAGCACATCGTGTAGGGTCTTGGGCGTTGGCCACCACAAAATGGCTTCTACTTTGGACTAATCTGCATAAACTCCATCAGTAAAAACAACAAATCTAAGGAATGCGACAGAGGTGGTAAAGAATGAACACTTCATCTTATTAACAAACAAATGCTCATTTTGTAACATCTCAAAGACAGCTCTGAGGTGCTCCATATGCTCCCCCCGCATCGTGCTATATATGAGGATGTTGTCGAAGTAGACGACAACAAACTTCCTCATAAACGGCCACAATACTTAATGCATAAACTACATGAACGTACTAGGTGCATTAGACAACCCAAAAGGCATAACCATCCACTCGTATAGACCATGTTGCATCTTGAACGCCGTCTTCCATTCATCGCAGGGCGTATCCTAATCTAGTGATATCCTCTCTTAAGGTCAATTTTGAGAAAAACCTTAGAATTTGATAACTGGTCCAACATGTCATCCCGGCGGGGAATAGAAAATCTATATTTCACTGTGATCCTGTTGATAACTCTATTATCCACACACATATGCTGGTCTATTGGGCAACTCCAATACTTGGCGTTCCAACTTCTCAGAGTCCTTGGGACTAAGGCAATATGTTGGTCTATTGGGCAAATGGGATCCCAGCACCAAGTCAATTTAATGTTGTATATCTCTCATGGGTGGGAGACCAGGGGAAGGTCCTCCATCATTAAATCTGAAAACTCAGAAAGTATTTGCTGCACTTATGGCAGAATAATGATCAATTCTGCCATCATCGTCATATGGTAGCAAGGCGTACACCACGCCCTCTTTCTTTGCCTCCTCCCAGAATCTAGCCGTAGATAGAAGATTGGTTCCCTTTTTCACCTTTGGAGCAGAAACAACTCCCTCTTTGCGAGGTGCTAAACCCACATTTTTTTTCCTTTAATGCTAAGGGAATAGGTGTTTTTTAACCATCGTGAACCACACTTCGATCATACTGCCAAGGCCTGCCTAATAACAAGTGACAAGCATTCATAGACACCACATCACACCATGCGTCATCAAAGTACTTTCATCCAATCGAAAAAAAGACCAAACACTGTCGGTCGACTATGAACTCACTGCCCTTCTTCAACCACAACAGCTTGTACAGCTTCGGGTGACGGTCTATTTTGAGTTGGAACTACTTCCTTAGAGACCACATTCTAACAGCTACCACTATCTATGACCAGTTTGCAAAAATTCTAAAAAATAGTACAAGTAGTATGAAAAATATTAGTCCTCAACTAGTCTTCTCCTGAATCACCTTTGGGAGTTAATAAACTTTTTTAGACGATAAGGGTTTCACTACCATCTCCGTACAAAACATCCCCTTCATCTTCGACTTCATCATAGACAAGTTCTCCAATGTCCTCAACGTCCTCCATGTCATCCTCGTTAATCAGAAGGTTTTTTCCTTTCTGAACTACAGTTGTCCTATGTTTTCTCATATGTTTCTAGTATGGCTAGAACAGTCATATACATGACATTTCTTTTGTTATATGTTGTCTCTCCATCCCTTTTCTCCAGCTCCCAATGATTTTCATTCACAGCCAGCAATTTGTATACACAACTGAATTGGTTGCAACTTTAGAATTGGCTTGCATGATCCTTGCTCTCTCCATATTAACATTGCCTCCCAAACAAATTATTCTTATTTACTCAAGAAGCACTTTCTTTGAGCCAATGGCTCATATTAGAAAACACAAAATTAGAGAAAGATAGCAATATGTTGTCTGCCTCGCTATTTTATTTTATTTTTTATGAATTCTCACTCATTTGAGTTCCCTCTATTATGAAAAATGCTACTTGACCCCTCAGCTTGAAGTTATCGCTTGAGGTGGCAAGACACATGGCAGCGCCACGTGTGATTAAAAAAAATTCTGAATGCTCTTTCCTTTCTCCAAGCAACTCGGGCATGTGTTGTTGCCAAGGGAGCTTTTTCAGCCTTGGTTCTTCATCTACAACATATCTGGATTTCTTGATGTTTCCTTTCTTCCTTCTCAGCAAAAGTTTCCTTCGCAAACTGAATCCTCCCCCTTTTTTATTTGCGACAATAGTTAGAGAATTGGTGCAATGTTAGCTCCTTCGTGCTTCGAACTGAAAGTTTGTGTAGCCAAAACATAGGTCTGTTCCCAAACACAAAAGATGTCAAAAACATGCATTTTGGGATTGCTTTCCCTCTTGTACTTCGGGCTTTCCTTTGCAACACTGAGTTACAATGAAGAAATCAAAATCCCCCATAAAATAGAAAAACTTTTGTTTAGTTAGTAAATAAGGTAAAACTATGGAATAAATGAATAGCCATCAAAGCAGCTGTTATTGAGGCGGCTTGAAAATTTGGACGGAATCACACAACTTTCGATGAGGATGGAATCACACAGATTTAAGAGCTCGGGGATACAACAGAGTTCTCGGTAGTGAGGAGGTCTGAGATTAGGTTTCAAATGGAGTCTTACTTGTTTGTTTTCCAAAAACATCTCATCTCATCTTATCTCATCTCATCATTACAACTTTTCCAAATCCTCACACAAAATAAAATAAACAATTCAACTTTTTCAAATCCCAAAACAACAATAATATTAAAAAATATATTCTAACAATATTTTATTCAATTTTTTAACTTTAATCTCAACTCATCTCATCTCATCTCGAAGAAGTCTTGATCTGTCTTTTATCTCTTCATTTGGTAATTAAAAACTACATGAGTTTCCCAAGAAACTCAAACCTGTGCAGCACTACCAGTATATCTAAAACCAAGAAAAAAAATCCAGTGGTATAAAGGACAAGAACTCAACCAGTTTCTACAGATGACAGGAAATTGCTTATATTGGTAACGAACTTAACTGAGGAGAGGTTTGGATTCAAAACTCACCTTAACCCACCTCAACTCACCTTATCTCATCATTACAATTTTTTTAAATTTTCACATAAAATATAATAAACAATTCAACTTTTTCAAACCCTAAAACAACTTTCCCAAATTCTCACACAAAATATAATAAATAATTCAACTTTTATTCTACTATTTACAAACCATCTCAACTCATCTATGAATCTAAACCTCCCCTGAATCTGCTACGTAGGAGCAGGGGCACGGACCAGGCCTACGCCTCCTTTAAATCACTGAAATGGTTTATTCACGCCACCCTGTGCCGGCACTCAAAAAATTGTTCTCTCTATGTGTCTGTCATCAATGATTCGTTATCGGTCCCTGTCTCTTTAGAACAACTATTTCGAGCTGACACAGCAGCCCTTCTAAAATGGTACAGACAGGGTAAATGCATCAGATTCTGATGTCCTATGATGCTAAAAGGTAACAGAAACCAACCAATGATCCGTATCATTTAATCTAAAAAAGTCCAAACTAACAAAAAAGGCTTCGAAATGTTTTTTTAATTATTTATTAATTATTTTTATTTCAGGAAACCTCTTCAAGGCCATTGGGACCCACTCCAGCATAGTAAATTCCAGTCTCGTGTACTGTATCTTCGAAAATTTTCCAATACAAAATTCGTGAAATCGTTTACTTTTTTTTAAGAGTGTGATTCCAAAAATTTGTTTACATCCCAAGACCAAGACCTTCACCACTTAGGCTAACCCCTTGGGCTGGCTTGGAAATGTATATATCCATAACACTAACGAAAAGAAGTTCCAGAAGAAAAAGATTGATAGTAGTAAATGAAGATATGCAGGTTTTAGTTTTTAACTGAGTAGTCATCACTAGTTAATCTTGATTTCATGAAAAAAGATCATGAAGATGTCTTCAATACAGCTAAATGAAAACTATGAAGATATGCCAAGGGTGAAAAAAAAAAGAAATGTAAAGACGGAGAGACATCCAAGATGTGGCAACAAGATTTGAGGGAGAACGGGGGGCGCGGGGGGGGGGGGGGGGGGGGGGGGGGGGGGGGGGTGAAGGCAAGCTAAATAAGTAGATAAGTTCTGCATTCATGGATTGGTCAATGTCTGCCGTAATTCATAGATGCAACCATGAAGTGGAATATCGATCTGAGGACTCCTAACAAATCTGTAAATTTCCCCGCCTATTAAACAGCATCAGATGACAGACAAACACTTGCAACAATGTAAATGGAAAACAAAGGCAGTGAACAGTCACATATGAATACGTATATGAACCTCAGATACTAGCCAAGAATATAAGGGCTAAAATTTCCCCCTTGAAGAATAAGATTGAGAATTACACGAAAATTCCTAGTGGAAGAGCACAAAAAATATTCCTTTTTAGAGGGCGCATTTATCTTAAGTCCCTTTTGTAGAACTTCCAGCTTCTACTCTCCTAAACGAATTGTATCAATATCCCCACTCGTGTCACTGATTAACACAGACAGTATCACTCTACCTCCATTCTTTCACTCCCAATCTTCATCACTCAATTGATCATCAGTATCTTCTCTTGGTGGCCTAACCACCAAAACCACAGTCCCCAAACTCTCCTTCACACCCATTTCCTTCAATGCCGACCCTCTTTCAACCTTCAAGGCTCCGCGATCACCACTGTCAACTGCCACCAAATAAAACCCATCATCGGCTGCCACCTCTTTCCTACCCCTATCAGCTACCACCAAGATAGCCTCCTCCTTATACCATCTATTCGCCTTCCATGGCAATGCCCTTGCATCGACAAACGATACAGCAACTCCCCCTTTTCCTAACTCCATCACTGGTGTCCACCCCGGCAACACCACCCACCTCTTCCATGCCTTCTCTGCCACCACCACACCAAACTCTCCCTCACTCCTACACTCCCACGGCGCTTCCAAAATGCCTACCTCCATCTCCTCAGCTCTACAAACCGGCAACACCACCACGCTACTCGCCTCTGCTACCTCTCCAATCTTCAACCTCACTACCGGAACCCGAACCCCATATTCCAAATCCCTTTCCTTCCCTCCTTTTCCCTCGCCTGTCCCCTCTAAATCCTCCAATATTTTACTTTTCGCTTTCTCGGTTAGCGCAACCCTCAATGCCTGCTCTAAAGCAGCGGTCCTCTCCTCCGATGGATTCTTATGCTCTCTACTCTGCCTATAATACATAAAGGAGAGACAATCTCCAGGTAGAGCATAGTCAAAGCTCTCCCACCCTTTATCCCCACGCCTACGAGGAAAATCCTTCATGGCGCGGGCGAGATCCTGGGCGCCCTTGGCATCAAACCTTTGTTCAACAATGTAACTGGCCGCAGCGGCGCGCTGCTGGGCGCTCAGGAGCCGAATCTCGTACAGCAACTCAGCACCGCCCGTGTCGAACGAGGAGAGGATTTCAGGGTCGGTATTGGATTGTAGGAGGGAGTCTCGCACTTGAGCAGCAACCACTAGGCGGTTCTGCTCGACACCGGAGATTCCGGTGGATTCTTCGATGGAAGATGGGGAGAAACCGTCTCGGATTAGGGTGGGGATAAGTGGGGCGTATTCGAACCACAAGCCAAGGCGGTTGGCCAGGATGTCTATACGGCTGGATAGGTCGAGAGAGCGGAACTGGGCAGGGAGAGGGGAAGTGGGGGGAGGCCTGAAGGGTTGGTAGAGCTGCCGATGTGGGGGGTTGGAAGGTGGGGTGAAAGTGGCGGAGATGGGTTTGTGGGGTTGTTTAGGGAAGGGAGAGTGGAGGGGGAGGCTGAGAGCAGGGTGCGGATTGAGGAAAGTGGAGGAGAAGAGGGGTTTGAAGGTGTTTACTGTTACAGAGACCATGGTGGGGGACTGCTGGAAGGATACAGAGAGAGAAGAGGACGTTCCCAGCCTTATCTGATGTTCGTAGATTTTAGATGAGGTTTGATAGAAATCCATCGCTGTAGCGGTGTGCAATTTCACCCTACGTGATAATTTACTTTTTTGATTTTTTTTAAAGAGCAATTTTACATATCTGTCTACCCTCTCCACACACAATATATTTATTTATTTATTTTTTTTTTAATTCAATACGTTGAGTTTGTGATAAATAGTAGAATGTGAAGAATATTTTTTCTTTTTTAATAACCCGACTATACATCAGCTTCGTACTTCCTACCTATTTTTAAATAATTTTTTTTGTTTTAACCGGATGTAAACTAATATAAATAATTTTTGTTTTTTTTAATGCAAGATGTATCGTTTTGCACGGTATGCGTTTTCAATTCCCAGTTCGATTTCAATTTCGAAACCGAGCCCCCCACGTCGAAATTCCTCCCCGCCCGCTCTCCTCTCCTCCTCGCCCGCGTCGAACCTCCTCTGCCCACCGCCACCGGCGACGCCGTCTCTCTTTCAAGCGACACCGAGCCCGTCTGCACAGTGCCGTCACTCCCCGCGTCGCCCAGCTTTCCTCCCTCCCCGTCGCCCTCATCGTCCCAAGTGCTTGTGTGCGTGCGTGTCTCTTTGATTTCTGATTTTCTTTGCTCTATCGCACGGTTGCTAACTCTCTCATCTTCCTTGCTTCAGAATCCTCATCAACGATCCCTAGAGTCCCTGCTTCAGAATCGACAGCAACGGGCTTGTTCTCGGCAACCAGGTGAGTGGTTTTTTGCCCATACGAAGTTATGATTCTCTTAAATTGAAGATTGTAGTAAGGAAATGTAAGGGATGTAGAATCTGTTGGTTTGAATGTTGTTTGAATGTAGTAAGGGAATGTTGTTAGAATCTGTCCCTCTGCTGCGGTAATAAGATCAAGAAAGAAGGTAAGCATAGCAAGTGCTTGAAGAAAAGCTCAAATGAGCCACAATTCTATTACATTGGATTCTTCTTTCTTTCGTTTTTTCTCCTGATTCGCTTGTATTTTTCCTAATTTTTTTGTGTATTTTTTAATAATTTATGTATTGTGTGAATATGATCTTGATCAGTACAGCATGGCCCAGGTAGTATTAAACATTTTTTTTTTATAACCGTGGGCGTCCGGGTTAGCTTGAGCGCACCTCGACTAATCCCATGGGGCCCTGAAGTTAACGACCAGGTAAACCTCCCATTTTTTATGATTGTATATATGTTTTATATATTTATTATAAAGTATCATTAAAGTAATGGATTTCAAACTTTATACATGCTTTGAAAAATTGGAAAAAAGAAGAAGAGAGAATTCATTGGAAAATTAGTAGTTTGAACGATCGATGTTGTATATATGGTGCAGATATACAGTACTGCACCAGTTCATAAACCCATTAATGCCACATATATAGCATAGAATATATATTAGAATATATGCGGATTATTATTTTTGAAATCTGCTAGAGTCCAAGTGAGATTTAGATTTAGATTTAGATTTAGATTTAGGTTACTGTTTGGTTTCTTACTTCCGGTTTACACTACTCCCATGTTATGCATATTGCTCTATTGCAAGTTGATGTTAGGGTGTCTTAAAACACGTCCATGCTTGTTACAACTTATGTGCAAATGGTTATGAAAATCCTCACAGATGTACTAAAACAGTGAACTAAATTGATGCTTATATAGGGTTTGCTTATTGGAAATGGCTTTCAAACGACATAAATATTGTAGAGACGTGCAAAGTCATAGGTTACTTGGCCTAAAGAAAAAGGGGGGCCATTTGGAGCACCTGATGTCTGTCAGACATATTGAAGTGTAAATCACATGCTTTTTGGTGAATGAATATAATTTTGCTTCTCCAAATCTCCATATTGCTTTCAGAAGGTTTTTGAATGGTATAACATCTGACATTTCCTCATTCAAATGTTGGCAGTGGGTAATTTTCCCCTTACAAATTCTTCTTAGGGATGGAGTACTGGTGAAATGCGAAATTTATGGGGAAGATCAAGTGAACTCATCAAGTGAACTCCCGTCTCACAGGTCTTCCAGATTTGACTCTTTCATTTGCAAACCCTTCCATCTTGTATTTACAAGAACACTGTACATCTGCTTCTTACTTTTCCTATAAATGTATTTATAATTTCAACAATCCTTTTACCTTTATACAGGGTAAAAAAACTGAAGAGTACTCCAATAAATGTAAAACCACGGAAATGATCCTGGAAAGACAATTGACTCCATAACTATGCAAGGAAAACTGCCCCATTGCATTTTATCGGCTGAACTGCTGGAGGGAAGATTCAGTACTGCACTTCATCTCATGGTTTGTTCATTGTATACATACACAAGGAAGCTACAATGTTTGAGTTGGAATATCAGAATATGCATCTCGGGCTCTCTATTGCTGCCTAGACTACTAGTTAGATTTTTTATAAATGATATTGGCTGTTTGCAGTCATTAAACTTCCAAGTTCAAGAACATAAAATGTACTGTTTATGCTTTTTCTCTCCTCGATTGTATTTTGGAATTTGATTCTATCTTGTTTATGCAGACTTGCTTGTGGTCAATTGGAAGGATTCCTAAAGACAAAGCCCCTTCAATGTCTGGAACCTTGGTGCTTGAGACAGGGTTAGAGCGCCTTCATTAAGTTCCCTGGCCTGCAAATAGATGAATTGGATCTGAAAAATCTACCTAATTGCCCTTACAAAGGTTTTCGATCTCTTACACGAGCAGGGGAATGTTGAAGTTGGTCATGAGTCCAATTTGATGCATCAAGATCAATTTTTGATGTGTTTTGGAGTAAGATAGTTGCTGTTATGTATTTCAAGTTTTTGGTGTCATTAGGATTTTGAGCAATAACTTCATTTAACACTCAAGTTGATAAGATAGCATTTGGTGTTTAGATAGATTTAGACTAGTAGTTCTGGAAATGCATACAATATGTACTGTACGATTGTAAGAAATATTTGTTGAGCATTTTGGATCACGTGGGACGCTACTTTTGAAACTGTATGCCATCTGTATCAATGAATGTGACTCCTGATTATATTGCATCCAATTCAAAGTGTTTCGGATGTATGACAGTCCCACCGCCAAACCATCGCCACAATACTCATGGAATTACTCCCAAATCCAGATTTAATAAAGCATCAGTTTCTAATTCATCTCTGGAATTACTCCCGAGTAATGCTCCTGATTTCTTCCCAAAATCAATTTCCTGAAAGATTTCGTGCTTTGTTTCTAGTTCAATAAATCATATTACATTTAGCAAAATGGCAAATATGTAATAGAGCTGAGTTTACAAAGCCAATTGAAATGGCATTTCATATTACATTCTAGCTGCCTGATAATTGACTCAACCTGGACATGTTTTCCAAACTACATAACTACATAAGAGAGCTGAGTTTACAAAGTCAATTGAAGTGCAAAAGCTGTTTTAATTACACAGGTTGCTTCCTCAAAATATGATTTACATACATTGGTTTTCATCAAACCATGTGCACAACCTGTTTCCATTCAAAACTCATCTAATCCATTTTCACCTCCTTACATGGAATTTATCCGAACCAAGCAAACAATATTACAAAGGTCACCACCCAGTACAAACACAATAATTTTCGCATTTGAATTTTCAGATTCTTCACTATTTCTCACTTTATCTTCCATTTTCCGAACGTCATACTCGCATTGTAATACATCATCCCACATCTTCGAAGCCTTATTCTCTCTTTTGAAAAAGTTCTCCTCTAGCAACTTAAGTATATCCGCCCATACGAAGAATTCACACCTTGCATCGTCCTGCACAGTACGAACGCAAGAATTAACATTCTTTCTACACCCCGCAAGCAAAGAATCGATATGCAAAATATGAAAAATGTAAAGTCATTTACCGTATTATACTTTGGGCAAGCAAAAATTCTCCTTCTAGGATTTTTCTTAGTGTGGGACGTCTTGATTGGTGCTTTCAAACCATACCACCAAGTTGGTGATTCCAACACAAAATTATTAACTAAAGATGATGATTGGGATGATGTCATGCGTGATTCTGCAAAACCAAAGACAAATTCAAACTAAGCGAAGATCATCAGTGTGTATTGTGTGTATAGAAACAAAATCAGAAACATCAAAATCAGGATGCTTTGTTTTCACTAAAACAGCCCCGATGGTTTGTTTTCACTAAAAATCAAGATTATGTAACATATGTATTTCCAGTTTGTTGGTACAAACATTTGTTTTTTTTTATAAGTCCAATCATGGGTTTTAAAGAAAAATGTAATCCAGCCACATTGGAGCATATCATGGACTGTTTTGATAAGATTTGATTTACAGAAAAAAGACAATGTTCATGAGAAAGATGCAAAACCCAAAAATATTTACATAACTCATCTATGCACAGCTTGGAAAAACAATCAGCCCATAAATCATGACAGTTAAGGCAATACATAAATGAACTAGGAAATAAAAATGTACAGTCTGAGGAAATTGTTGATAAGCCCAGTCACTAAACTACTTAAGTGCTTCAATGTTAATTCCCAGGTTGAAGTGTTTACCCATATAGTTACCATAAAGAAGATAAATATTAAAAGGACATCATCTAGGTACAGTGTCATAATCATCAATGCAGCAGTAAAATTCATGAAATTCACAAACTCGCGGCTATAAATGAGAAGAGAAGATGAATTGAACATGAGAACTTACACTGTAAATACCACATAAATTGAGTTTAAACTACCTCTCAACAAATCTCGCTTCCTACCATTTTGAAGAAATTCATCGAACTATTCAAGAACAAGAAGGATCTATCTCAGCAAGAAACTACTGAGACGAAAATCAATTTCCATGGAATCTGATTTCAAATATACAAAGGTAATAAATATCTCTACATCAAACATCAAACAACAAACAAAATCACAAAATTTTATAACTACACAAACCTGTTTTACAAAGGGAAGAGAGTATCAAAGTGTGGGAGAGAGAGGGAAGTAGAGACTTTGACAGCCTTTCATCAAGATGTTTCCAGAATCAAATTGAATAAAAGAGGTCAATAAATTAGCATACCTTGTGGAAATTCGAAATCTGCATGGTGAAGACTGGCCAAGCTGAAGTTAGGGTTTCAAAATTTGGAAAAAATTACAGAGACATTCAAAATGTACAACCAATTCGTCTTAGTCACAGAGACAGTCAAAATGTAAAACCAATAAATCAGTGGGAAGAAATCACAGAGAAGAGGACGAGACTTATAAAATCAAGAAATCACAGCAAACTAAGAAATCACAGAGACGCCGTGCTTGGGGTCGGGGGTTTGGACTGGAAACTTCTTTGCTTGGGAACTTCGTCTTCCGTTGGGCTGAGGTCGAATGTTGGGGTCGGGGGCTTGGACTGGAGCAGCCTACGTGCTTGGGGTCGGGGTGAGGTTGAAGACGAAGCCTTGAGGTGGGGAATTGAGGGTCGAGCCTTGAGGTGAGGTGGGGTTTGAAGACGAAGGCGGGAAATGAAAAATTTTTAGAAGGAATTTCGAATGAGAGAGGAACCGTGTGATGGGGGAGAGCGAGAATGGGTGTCACGTCAGGTGTGCAAATGGCTGATGCTGCACAGTGACGGATGCCAAGATTTTTCCTTTGAGTAATGCTAGGCACCAACCGGAAGCTGCAGTACACCCTTCAGAATTTCTTTTTTTTCTCCTTCAACTCAACACGGTGTGTTGAGGATGTTAGGCTGCAACAAATATTTTTCCTTTTCCTTTAGGTATTTTGGCCCTTCAAGCATTGGATTGGAGGAAACATAGCCTAGGACTGACAAATTGGCAATAGTGATCTAGTTTGTCAACATGACTAGCAATGCATTGGCTTGGCTTGCCACTTGGTGCCATATCAATAACGGGTGATCTCGGTCTGGTCCGGTCCGATTCAGTCTTGGGCGGTTTTGTGGACCAGACCGAGTAATGTATAGGATCAGATCGGTCCGGTCCATTTTGGTCCGGTCGGTCTATTTAGTCTGGATTATGCTCAAAATAGGTCATTCAACCCATTTAAATCTGATTTTTTTTTTCTCAATTTCAATTATTTTCGGCCTACTTCAAATTTTGTACATTTTTTAGCTAAAAATACTATAAAAAAAAAAACTTGATCTTAAAAAATACAATGATAAAAGAAAACTAATCTATATAAAAAACTAGAAAAACAAAAACAAACAACTAATAATAATACAAAAAAATATTACAAATTACAATCCAAAACTTAACAACTTAGTTACTTAACATATAATGGGTACATGGCATGAAGACATATTTTCCAACAATATGAAGATGTTCCTGCACAGAAAGAGAGAGATTTAGCACGCCATAAGATCCGTTCTGCAGCTCGTGAATGCAAGTAGGAGCACCTTAACAATACTGAATTATTTGTTTTTACTTCATTTTTCGTGTGTAATCTAATATTCTCTATAGAAAAAGATTGTTTCAGTAGCTTGATTACACACAATTTATTCTTAACTAGTAATTCTATATACAATGTGTCTGTAATAATCCAATGAATACAACCGTTAGAAGGATAAAATCCAAGACCAAAAATGATAACCAACAATCTTCTCACCTCTTTAGTCATTAATTAACATTGGGTGTAAGGCTAGTAGGCATTGAATTTGATGCCTCCACAGACTCAGCAAAGTTCGGGTCCTTAACAAGTTCTATTCATAAAAATTTAAAACGAAACAAGTTAAAATGTTAAATAAAGTTATATAACATAGAAGATAAAATAAAATAAACCACAAAAGATATCAAATGTAATTTTATTTACATACCCATATCCAGTTGCTTCTTAAATTCCTCCATTTCATCCATTAAAGTCCTAAGGTTTATTAGAGTAGAAGAAGAGCGAAGCCAGTTTTGTGCACATATGAGACCCTCAACACTCATTAGATTTAAACTACTTCGAAAAGGGTCAAGTACATGACCCGCAGTGCTAAATGCAGATTCAGAGGCCACAGTAGATACTGGTATTGCAAGTACGTAGCATCCAACCTTTGAAAGTATGCGATATCTAACTGAATTCACCTTCCACCATATTAGAAGGTCAAAACTATCATCTTGATCATCACATCTTTCAGCTAGATATCTATCAACCTCTGACTTACTTTCCAAACTGTCTTCTGACTACAACTGTTGCTTAAATTGGGCCATCAAATTTGCATTTCTGCTCTCCACCTTGTCAATTGAAGGAGCTACATCTTTATGTGGGGAACTTGTGCGTTGAGGAGAATGCCCTTCTTCATTTTCCCTGTATGCCTCATACATGTGGATAAATGCATTTCTCACCTTCCAACAGAAATCAATTTTTTTTGCATGATCATGTGCATACATTTTTCCCAACCCAAAATCAAGATATCGCATCTTGTAGCGAGGATCAAGAAGAACACCAACATAGAGCAACAAATTATGATTTTCCAAGTTCTCTCAATACTTGTCAAACTTTCTCTTCATATTTGTGGCCATTAATCCCACCACAGGGTTTCGTTTTTCACACTCCATGTTAATAGCATCTTTAATAGTAACCAACTCCGAGAAAAAAAAACATTACAAGTTGCATATTCACCCCCCGAGAAGCGTAAAGTTGCATCATGAAATAATTGAAGAAACCTCACAAACAACTATACCTTCTCCCAATCGGATGCATTGGGAGGCCCATCTTTGACTTTCTCGTATTCACCACATGGTCTACATTTTCATCATCAACATCGTCATCATCGTCATCTCCAATACTACCAAGGAAGCACGGATCTTCTTCCTCCAACCGATTAAAAGCCCTTCTAAATTTTGAAACCTTCTCCAACATAAGATGGGTGGAGTTCCACCTAGTCGGTACATCTAGGCAAATTTGGCTTTTGGATTGAATCTCTTTGAATGCCACACATTTCTTAAATGTACTCCACCTTTGAGGGGAGGATTTAATATACTTCACAACACCCCTCACCTTCGCTATAGACTTATCATATTCTTTTAACCCCTCACGAACGATTAAGTTCAAAATGTGGGCACAACATTGAACATGCAAGAATTCATTTTCCAAGACCGTGTCTCTCCTATACTTGGTATTTTTTTTCAGATAAGAAACAGTCCCATTATTAGAACTTGCATTATCAAGTGTGAATGCAAGTATTTTTGGTCGCCCCCAATCATGCAAATACATCTCTATGCCCTTACCAAGGGTATCACCCTTGTAATTTTCAACCAAACAAAAGGAAAGAATCATCTTGTGTAACTTCCAGTCATCATCAATAAAGTGTGCTATGAGACACATATAGTTTAGGTTTTGTACGAATATCCATGTATCCGTGGTGAGAGAAATTCATTACCCTCGAAGAGCATTTCTCAACTTTTTTTTTTCCTTTAAAACCAAACTAAAGCAATCATTGGCAACCATCATACGAGATGTAATCCCTACCCACTTAGGGTAAACCACAAGCATAAACTTCCTGAAACTCTCCCCTTCAGCATGCCTAAAGGGCAATTCATCAAGAATAATCATCTCTGCTAAGGCTTGTCGGCAAGGCTCAACACTAAATACAATAGGGACAAGTCTCCCACTACCACTACCACTTCCTCGCTCCACCTTCCAACCTAGAGTCGTCTGAGATTTATCCGTCTTCTTAAATGGACATTTCTTACATTGATGCTCAATGTGATACTTCATATTTTTTCGTACCATTGGTCTTCGTATTACATGCATACGAACCACCACAATAATTACATACAGCCCTAGGTTTACTTGGATCACCTTTTGGTATTTTTGTAAAGTGATCCCAAACAAAAGACCTAACTCTACCTCTTTGTGACCCACCAACTGATTGATCATTTACATTGGATGAGGGTGGGGAGGGGGTGGGTGTGGAGGCATGTTTGGTGTTGACTCTTGCACATCATTTGTAGAAGACTCCATCCATAAAAAGGACAATAGGACAAAAGAATTAGAAAATAAATATTAATTCATGTACAAGCAAAAAGATGATGAATAACACTTTGAAGAGTAAAAAAGATATATAGTTAAGGAGGTTCAATAAAATATTGTCAGCTCGCAAAGCTAAAGTTAAGTCATGCATATATCTTTAAGAGAAGATGTGGGAGTTGTTTTCATTTCTCTCTCTCTCTCTCTCATTTCATTTCAGCAATGGACAGTTTGCAGTTTGAAGGACTACAACCTAATTAAGATCACAAATCATAAGGTTCAGAATAACACAATATAATAAAATTATAATAAGCCTATAATTCTTGAGATATTTCTTAAAAATCATAATACAATTTATCATGTTTTCCTCTTATTTCAATAATATTTTTTTTATACGAAACCTTATCAAGTTTATATATATATATATATATATATATATATATATATATATTCATAAGATGCAGGTTGAATAACAGATATATTTATACGAAACCTTATCAACCTAGAGTGACTGTTTCTGAGTTAAAACTAAAGGCATGCAATTGCAAAACTTTCATTACTAATATATACAGAAGAGTAAAAAACAACTTATCTCATGAAGCTAAAAGGATAGGACATTAGCTCAGAAAAAATCAATGTCTACTGTCTAGTACTAAACTTCAACTCTGCCCACAAAATCAGGACATTAGCTCGTAGTTATCAAACCAGTTAATTAAGAATGTAGCAATTGTATATCAAAGATAAGAATCAAGATTGTCTTATATATATATGTTTTTGTCAGAATTCTTTAGGCCAGTGAAATTATAAAGATAAACACCATAATGTGAGAGAGTACCAATCGGTTGCCTGCTGCAACGGAGGGGACAGAGGAGGGGGGAGGGAGAGGAGGAGGACAATAGGTTATTCCCTAAAACGACGCCGTTTTAGAGACGTTAAATTGAAAAGAAAATAATTGGGATGTCGTTTCACGCAACCCAATTATTTTTTTCGCCTGCAGTGACTAAAACGGTGTCATTTCTAGGAAGGCAGGCTAGCAGCTGAAGCTCACATGTCACATGTTTGTTTTCAGTTTTGTAACTTTATTGTGATTCTTTTATCTTTTTGGTACATAAATTAATTAAAAAAATTATTTAAATTAGTAAAATTAAAATTAAATAAACTATTTAATGTGGATTATTTAATTAACTCATTAAAAAAATAATTAATGATAATTATATTTATTATGTTAAATGTTAATTGATAATTTGTTACTAACTTAGAGTATGTCAATGACTCAAATTCAATGTATTATAAATTTATGATAATATTCAATTTTTCAATATATTAAACTTTTAAGTTTTTACATTTTGTATATGTAAATTTTTAATATGATTAATAAATCATTGTATTAGCCTATAAGCCTATTAGGTATATATAGTTATAACTTATAACTTATAGTGATATTAATACTATACTATCACTAAAAGAAAAATGGGTTTTTGTGGTCATTTAATTGCGGCGAAAAGGTTATTTGTGACCAAAACAGACTCATTTTATCTGTAAATAGTCATTTTGCTGGAATTAAATGGCCACAAATAAGCAATTTTCTTGTAGTGTATTATACATATATTATGCTATAATATTATAACTTTTATAATATGCTATTAATAGTAATAGTAATAGTAATGATATAATATACTATAACTTTTATAATATGCTATTACTAATAGTAATAGTAATGCTATATACTATACTAATAGTGATATTAATATTATATATAGTTATAGACTTATAGTAACATATTAAGTTAACTATACTATTAGTCTATTATACATATATTATGCTATAATTCTTATAATATATTAATATATACTAATCGTGGAATATATATTATATAATAATACATTGATACTAAATTATGCTATAACTCTCACAATATATTAATATATACAAATACTATATATTATACTATTATAGTGTTACTGTTACTACTACATATCGATTTATAGTGTGTGTATATATATATATATATATTATAATGATATAGTGATACTAATACTATATATTATATAATAATACATTAATACTATAGACTTATAGTGATTAGTTATTATGAATCATGATTAGTATAACTATATAATAGTATTAGTATTAGACTATTAGTAATATATTATAGCTATATATTAGTAATATACTAATATTAGTTATAGTGATTTAGTATAAATTATAACTATATTAGTATAAGTATAACTATAGTCTATATTAGACTATTAGTATTTTTTTATATTCCATTTTAGAGTCTAGAGTCTAGACTATTAATATAATACTTGTATTAGTATAAATATTCGTATTAGTATAAAATTATAAATATTAATATTAGTTAATAATTACTTAATGGTGAGTTAGTGATAGGATTAGCTTAATTGGTTAAATCAAAATTATATAATTAATATATAAAAATTATATATATATATTTTTTAATTTTCATTCGGTCTGGCCCGGTCCGGTTTGAAGAACCCCTTGACCATGGACCAGACCGAATGAATTCAGTCCTATGAAATTCGGATCGAGACTGACCGGGACCATTCTTTGTTTTGTGCGATTGGTTTTTCCGGTCTGGACCACCCGATTCTCACCCCTAATTGCAATACAAAATTCGTTTAAGATTGATGAAAATGGCTGGTACTGGATTGACCAATATTAAGCATTTGAGTTTTATGATACAGTTCTTCTTGGTATATGTATGTAAATAGTAGCTTAGCATTACTTTTTTTTTTAAATATTATTTTTCTTACCTTAGCTCTCTCGAAACCCATCTGAAGATCAAAACTGTAACATTTATGTAAGGTTACGTTTAAGTATTCAAGTGATCTTAGATTATAGGATTCCATTGAGATCTGAGTTGATATGTAAATAGTAATATTTTGAAGATCACATTGAGATATGCTTAAATGTATGAAATATGTTTAACTTTTTATGAGAAATTAAAAAAATAATGAGTCTTATGAATGATTGGTTTAAGATAAGTTAAAATGAGTTTGACATCCAAACATAGCCTAATTCCATGTATAGGTTGTTGGGAATTATGAAAAGAAAAAGAAAAATATATTTAAGAAAATAAATAAAGAAAACATGCATTAAGAAAATAAATAAATAAAATTTTATTAATACAAAGAGTAAGATGGCTAATTCGACATGGGATTCAAATTTTGAGTGAGTAACAAAAGCCAAACTTTACCTAAACGAGTGCCAATGGTCTAAAAATGAGGGACGCTTACTGTAGGGCTGAAAGATCGAACTGGTCGATCGACTTCGGTCTAAAACCAAACCAACCGTTTTTTTCTTTCCCTAGAACCGATCGACAGGAGAAAGAGAACTAGCCAAACCGGTTTAGGTCGGTTTGCCAAGTTGGGGGGTCAATTTGGGCTTGTATTTTTGGGCCTTGTTTCTTAAAACTATGTCTGGATTATTTTAGGATCCAATTAAAGTATTGATTTAGTGTAGTGACATTTTAAATGTCATTTTTAATATTTAAATTTCGTTTTAAACTTTTAATTATATTGGTAATGTTTGGTTAACAAAAAAGAAAAAGAAATAGTACATACTAGATAAGCCAGTCGACAAAATAAAAACAAGTACACATTACAAATACAAACCAAATTGTCCTCAGTACCAATGCACCATACAAACGTTACAAAATAAAATTTTTACAACTACAAAACATAAGATAAATAATCTTCAATAGTGCTTGAATAGTTGTGATATTCGATTGGGCGCCCAACTCCATATAGAAACATAGATAAACATAAAACATCAAATATAAGTAAACTTTGATGATGATAAATACTAAAATTAGATTATAAAAGCAAGTGAATATAAAAATATTATCCGATTCTACCAAAAAGCTTTCCACATTACTCATGGAATCTCGAATATCAATTAGTATTGACGGATGTTTTAACTAGTTTTGAGCAGATATAAGGGCCTCAATAGTTCTCGAAACAAATGAACTTTGAAAATGATTAAGCACACGATCTCCAATACTAAATACTAACTTGGATATACTAAATACTAACTTGGATGCAACCGTGGAATCCTCACAAGTATAGTATAGTTAGCCTCATTAACTTTCCTCCAAATCAACAAGTCAAAAGATGGATTCCAGGCCTCAAAACCATTTCTTAAATGCTAATCCAACTCTATTTTGGCAACAGTAGATCCCACTCATCGCACAATCGTGCCTTAGCATCGCCATTACTGTAACAACCTGCTAGAGATTCAATGGTGGTATTCCTATAGGCTTTAGAAGCCTTGTGAATCGACCAATAGTTTAAGTTTTGATCTGTCAGCATAGTCAATGTTGCCACTCACTATGGGGCAAAAAATGTAATTTTATTTATTTGAGGTAGTTAGAAATGTCAAAATGAGTTATGGACTACACCATTGGAGTCAGTTGATTATTTAGGATTTTATGACATAATAAACCCATTTTCAGCTTTTGGACGAAACACTGTTCGAAAACACGTTTTGATTATTTCGAAACACTTCGAAGTCAAAATTTGATAAACGATTTGCACTATTAGATTAGTATGATTATTTAGCATTTTACAGTGAAAAGTTTATTTTCATTTTTCTCAGAGTGAATAGTAACCTCGATAGTAGCACCAAATGCAGTGTTTTTAAAATCACAATGTGGAATATCCAAATTAGGTTAGAGAAGTTTTGTTTGGATACTTGGGAAGATCTTAGCCACACTTGGAGAATAGTATTGGACAGTTAGCACCAAGAAGGACCATGAGATAGAAATGTGAAGGAAATCAAAGTGTAAGATCATGCCACCTAAGCAAAACCATATTCCATACAACCATCCAAATTGTGCCAAACCAAAGAGGGTTTCAACTCTAGTGAAATTTTAAATACTTATAGTCCAATTGAAACCCCAAAAAAATCTTGAAGGAAACTGAAACCTTAAACGGTTACCCCAAACTTGATTTCAAAACCCTAATGGATCCGATTTTTAGCATTGTGTTTAATAATCACTTGATTAAATCACTTTCACATGATATTAATCTCTCAAATTCATGTTATACCATTATTATTCAACCCTTTAAACCTTGAAAATTTGATTGGTTGAAGAAAAATGAGATTGATAGTATCTCAAACCCTAACCAAACCCTCTTTAAACCCCAAAATGAAGCTCATTCGATTAAGGACCTTTAGGCCCACAAATTTTGGCCACCTTGGCAAGACTTCTTGAGGAAGTTTCCACCCACCCAAGACTGACCACCCACTACTCATGACAGCCCTCAAATAGTCCTTGATGGGAAATCAAAGACCACCTCACCACAACCACCTACAAGGCACCTCAAGGCAGCCCATACCATAGGCAGTTTGCCCCTTGTTTTGGCCAAGACTTCCATCACTCAAGTGTCACTCAAGAGCTCACTTCACTCTTCAGAATGAGTCGTGCAGACCATTTCCTTCCTCATTTCATCCCTTTCACTCACGTTCTTGGAGAGAACACCGAGAGTTCTCTCTCGAACAGTTTTCTTGGCTTTCTTGCTTACAATATTTGAAGCCTTTGTAGGTATTATCTCACAAAGCTTCCTTCATAAAAGTTTATCCTCTTTGAGTCTAGTTTCTTTTGGTACTATTTGTCTAATTTTATGGTCATTTGATTGGTAAAAAATTGTTTTAACCATAGAAAGGTTTGTCTAGGCAATAAACTGGATAATGTGTTATATTTTGGAGTTTTTGACCAAGCTAATGGATAGATCTTGCTCCGAAGTTTTTATGGAGTGTTGCTAACATTTTTATATGAATGTTTGTTAGAAACTGGAAGGAGAAAAAAGTTTATGTTTTAAGAAAGTTTGGATCTTTTATGATTTAATCTTACTCCAAATGACTTTGATATTTTAATTTGATAATCTTAAACCATTTATATACATGTTCGGATGTTGGTCTGAAGATTTTAGGAGTTGATTTATGAAGATATGATTTTTACACATGATGATACTCGGTCCAGTAAAAAATATGAGGTTTTTTTTATAAATCCATGTATTGGTTTATTTTTACCTATGTGATTTTAAGTTTAATGCTTGGATATACTTTAGGGCATATTTTTAAACCATGTGATATTTTTATTTTGTATCTTTTTATTTTTATTTTTAAACCATGCTTAGATCAAGAGGTTTGATCAAAACCAAAGTTGAGAAAATTTTGTTTTAATGAAGTGTTGAGTCGAGTGCTTCAAATTAGATTTTTGTGATTTTTGTTTGATGATTCAAAGTATGATAATTCTTAGGAATGTGTTATAAACATGTTAGAAGCAAGTTTTGAATTTTTGGAGCTCTTGGAGACATTGTTTTTTAAAGAGTGAAAACCTTGAGATTTAAGGGTTTGTATTTTAGTTAAAAAGTTTGGATCTTTTTACTAAAAAGTTTTGTATTTAGGTGAAGTGAAATTTTGTTTGCTGTTTTAAGCATGCGTCTAAGTATAGGATATATTGTAATATTTTGGTTTTAGTATGAGTGTTGAATTTGGATAAAATTGCAATAAAAATCAAATATAAATGACCTAAGGGAGTTTCGGCCTTGGTGTGATTTTTTTGGTTGTGAGTTGTTTTATATTTTTCTAAGTTGATATTTGAGTTTATGACAAAATTTACATAAAAAATATAAATTTTGGTGATTTTTGGAGTTAGGATGTGAATTCCTTTAGTTAGGGGTAAAATCATTTTTTACATGTAGAGGGTAAAATGGTAATTTTACTCTAAGTTAGCATATTTCATGTTACTAAGTTATTAGTGATAAAGTTTATTACTTTTAGAATCCCTACTTATAGTTTCTCATGTTACGTGCTTAATTACCCGTAATGCGACATTCACTATAAGTTAGTTTCTAACTTACTGTCAGATTACTATATATGAGTGATGGGTAAAGAAACTATTGTTTATGTACTTATATTATCATCTATGTCATGCTATGCCATGTCACTAATGTTTATCTGTTACACATAATATTCTATTACGAAGTATTTATCATTTACACGATATATTCTATTACACAATATCTATCTGTTACACTATATATATATATATATATTCTGTCACATAATGTTATCTTTTAAACGTTATACCATGCCACATAATGTTATCTATGACACATTATGTCATGTCAAGTACTGTTTGTCTGTTTCATGTTACGTTAAGTCATGCATCTCATATACATTTCACATCACATTACATTAGGTTATCTGTCTTTTCATTTCATGTCACGTTAAATCACGAGTACAATTTGTATATCTCGAAATGAATATTTTCATGTCATTCAACTTGTTTATGTTTATCACGACCCTAAATGTTAGGATGATGTAATATCCTAGTTAAACTCATGTGTTCACGTTGGAGTGTCTAAATTAGTGTGAAATCTCCTGGATTGACAAAGTAAAGATCAACAGGTTTCGAATGGGGCCTAATTAACTGGTCACGGAGCGAAGTCAGGCACTAATGCCGATGGTGCAACCCACATCTCAATTTTACTTTATACATACTCTTGCTAGTGTAGATACCTAACATGGGATACGTACATTACGTGTTCCACAACAGGTGCAGATAATTGTGAACTGGCACGTATGTTAACACACTCAAAGTTTGTGATGCCCCCAAATTCCACTTGAGATTGGACGAACATTTGAAACGTCGAGACATGTAATACAAGGTTATCTGCCCCTGTGCATGACATATAAGATGCAATGTTCCTAACATGCATACAGTATTATACAATTTTTGCAGCGGATAATTTTTTTTTTAGCAATACTATGCACCAAACTAAAAATATTCCAAATACTTAAAACATACTTCATACTAAAGGACATACTAAACAACAGAGATCATAACGCTAGTTGTACTCCATAGTACAAGTAGTAATTTAAGTTAACTACTATACTATCATCGACATCGCATTGTCGCTTAGTTGCCCGTTTCCAGTTAGTTGATTCCTGGCTCTCTTCTAGATCCTGTAACAAGATATACCATTCGGGAGGAATGGTAGTGGGGACTACCACAGTAAGATTTGATTACAAATCTCAACAAGTTAACAGAAAACCTCCATATAAGTTAATGATGCATGCATGATAGTAAAAACATGAATACGTAATCAAAGTCATAAGTAATCATAGCATAACTTAACATACAACATAACATAACTGTCATAACTTAAACTGAAGCGTGAACTGAACTTAACTTGCTTAAGTTGAACTGGACTTAAACTAAGACTTGACTTGACAAGAACTTGATCTGAGACTTGACTTAACATGAACTTGATCTGAGACTTGACTTAACATGATCTTGGACTTGAGTTTTGAAATTTAACTTAACATGAACTTGAACTTAAACTGAAACTTAACTTAACATGGACTTGAACTGACTTCTTTACTTAACATGAACTTGGACTTGAATTTTGGAACTTAAATTGACATGAACTTGAACTTGAATTTGAACTGAAACTTAACTTTACATGAACTTGAACAGACTTCTTTACTTAACATGAACTTGGACTTGAATTTTGACAATAAAAATAATTTTGTCAATCGTTTCGTCAGGAATAGTGATCAATCAGAATGATTCCACCCAACTATTCCGTCAAAGATACTTAGACAATCAAAATGATTTCATCATGAGTATTTTAAATGAGATACCCTAACAATCAGAATGATTACGCCAAGAGTATCTGCATAACTGAACTTGAACTGAATTCAGACAATCAAAATGATTTCGCTAGAAGGACCTTGCGTGAATTACAAATGGAGATACTCAGAAAATCATAGTGATTACATCGTGAGTATCCTATACATAACTAACTTCAACGTAACTCAAAAGATATGACTTGCTTGAGATAGAAACATTTTGTAACATGGCATAACATATAACAGACAATATACTTAACATGACATACTTGCAACAATGAATATTACATGACATGACATACATGTAACAGATGAAATTCTTAACTTAACATGACATACTTGCAATGTATAGCAATACGTGACAAAATATCTTGTGTAACAGATGAATAATTCGTGACAGAATGTGTAGCAGATAAATTTGTAATGACTTAGCATGACACATATGATAACATATATATATACACTGTAGTCTTTTACTTGTCACAAATACACATTAAATTGATAGTAAGTTAAAAGCTAACTTATCTCGGTCTTCGCGTTTCTAGACAAAACTCAAGCACGATCACGAGAAACTGAAAGTAGTGATTTCTAAAAGTTATAACTTAATCACTAACAATTAGAAATATGAAAAATATCAACTTAGAAATTTTACCCTCTACATGTCGGAAAATGACCATTTTACTCCTAACTTAAGGATTTTGCATCATATCTCCAAAAATACCAAAATTCACATACCTCATGTAAAATTTGTCCTAAACTCAAATATCAATTCATAAAAATTCAAAACTAAACACAACCATGAAAACTCTATAGGGCCGAAACATACATAGGCTTTTTTCCTTTGATTTTTGTTGCAATTCTTCCAATTTCAAAACTCATGATCAAACCAAATTTTTGCAACAAAGATCTTCCTATCCTAAGTTCAAAAACATACTTAAAACATCCACTAAAATATGCTAGTCATCAACACCAAACGTTTTAGAAAAAAGATCCAAACTTTTTAACTAAAAAGGCAAACCCTTGAATCATATGGTTTGATCTATTTCAAAGCATCTCCAAGAACTTCAAAAATCCAAATCTTACTTCTAACATAATCATAATATATTCCTAAGAACAATCATGTTTTGAATCATGAATAAAAGTCATCAAAGTCATTAAAACCATACTTAAACTTTTTGCTTTTTCTTCTAAGTTCAAAAATAGATTTTTGTTTCTAACTTGTTTTGATCAACCTCTTGATCCATGACTTAAAAAGATATGATCTTCAAACCAAAACATAAAATGGTTTAGAAACGTGTGCTAAAACAGATCTAAGCTTTAAACGCAAGATCACATTGGTTAAAAATCAACCAAAACATGGATTTAACCAAGAACATCAACACTTTGGCCTAACCGAATATCCTCTTGCATAAAAATTCATATATTTGCATCTAACATCAAATATCTCCAAAATAATATTATAACATGTATATAAGAGGTTTAGGATCCTCCAATAAAAATATCAAAGCCATTGGAATAAGATTAGACCATAAAAGATTTAAACTTTCACAAAACAGAAACTATTTTTCCTCTTCCAGTTTCTATGTTTCTAGATCTAAGAAAATCTTTCACCAAAACTTTTAATCATGAAACAAATCCTCAACAAATAATCATATACACATGTAAACAATACTCCATAAAAAGTTTGGACCAAGATCTATCCATTAGCTTGGTCAAAAACTCCAAAATATAAAACACTCTCCAGTTTATCTCCCAGAATGACCTTTTTGTCAAACAACATTTGACTAATCAAACGATCGTCAAGTAAAACAAATAAGATATCCATGTAAACTAGACTAAAAAAGGAGCAACTTTCATGAAGGAAACTTTATGTGACAACACTTACAAGAGCTTAGAATCAGGCGTGCAAAGTATTTCAGAAAAGCTGTTTGAGAGTGTCTTTTATGTTCTATCAAAGCAAAGTGTAAAGGAGCGTTGCTTTTCATGGGAAGTGGATTGGAGAGCCTCTTACACAAGTTATGGAAAGTGATAGGACTGAAATAAAGTTTGAGTGTTGGCCTTTTCTTCCTATTACATTATACAAAAATCAGCCCAAGATATTTCTCATGGTAAAGTGCAGAAGTGAAAGAGTGAGGTGGCCCTTTAGCCTTTTACTTCAAGAACCTTATAGGCCCTCTCGAAAAACTCTGGTTAGGCATGTGGGGGTACAAAAAGTTATCCAAGAAGCAAGCTAATGTGGTCGAATTCGTGGGTCTTAATGGGCCTAAACCGAATGAGCCTAAATTTTGGGTTTTAAGAGGGTTTGGGTTACTATCAAGCCTAAATCCAATATCTCTTTACCCGATCAATTTTCCCAGGTTAACAAAGTTTGATAATGACGTTCTAACACAAGTTTGAAAGATTAATAGTATGTAGAAGTAATTTAATCAAGCAATTAAATACAATGCTAGAAACCGATTCATTTAGGTTTTGGAGGTCAACTTTATGGTTTGAATAAAACTGTTTAGGATTTCGATTTCAACATTTTGGGTTCTCAGTTGGATTCCAAACATATAGGATTTCACTAGGGTGAAAATCCTCTTTGGTTTGACACAATTTGATTTGTCGGATGGAATAGGGTTTTTGCTTAGATGCCATGATCTCACACCTTGATTCCTTCAAATCCATCAAACGTTCATCTTGGTTCCAAGTGTCTAAATAAAACTTCTCTAATCTAGTTTAGACATTCCACACAATAATTTTGAAAACACTTCACTTTGTGTGCTTATTGAGGTTACTATTCAATCTGAAAAAAGTGAATCATAAACTTAGCACTAAAAATTCCTAAATATTCATATTAACCTACTGTGAAAATCGTTTATCGAAATTCAATCTCGAAGTGCCCCTAAAAATAATTTTATAGTTTCAAACAGGCGTTTCATCTGAAAATATGAAAATGGACTTATTAAGCCATAAAATCCTAAATAATTAACTGAGTCTAATGGCTCAGACCATAATACATTCTGACACTTTTAACTACCTTAAATAATTAAAATCTCTCATTCTGGAATCATAGTGAGTGATAGCACTGACTATGTCGACAGATTAAAACCTATGCGATTAGTTGATTCGTGAAAACTTATGCCAAAAGAAATTCCATCATTGAATTTCTAACAGGTTGTTACACAGTTGGTGCATATATCTGTGTTGTGATGCAGTAATTGGTAAGGACACACAGCTCAAGGGTTCTCATGTGGCACCCAAATTTTATTTTTATTAATCACACGTAGTTATTGGACAAGATTTCAAGATCATGTATTTCACATTTATGCTCTTGTTATGTAATGTCCAGTTTAGTTCATGTTCAATTTCAGTCAGTTCACGTTCAATTCAAGTTCAATTCATTTTCAGTTTAAGTTCAACTTTATGTCATGTTTAAGTTCATGCCAGTTCAGTTCTTCTCGTGTCAGTTCTTGTCATGTTGAGTTTCAAGTTCAGTCTATGCTCTGTTTAAGTCATGTCAGTTCATGTCATGTTATATATAAAGTCACATCATGCTTATTTATGGTTATCATGTATGCATTCATGTTTTTATTGTCATGCATGCATATTTAAACTGTATGTTAAATTTCTTGTTAACTTGCTGAGATTTGTAATCCAATCTCATTGTGATAGTTCCAACTACCATTACCTCCAGAATGGTAGATCATGTGCCAGGATTAGGGGACACGGTAGATGATTGACTGGAGGCAGCTGACTAGATAGCAATGGCACGATGCAGAGCTCATCACTTCGATGCTCTGTTTCCTCAATAGTATTATGGCATCCTTGATCGAGTTGCACGAGCTATTCGATGGATTAGTCTAGCAGTTACCAAGTTTTGCATGTATAGGGAGTTCTATTTCCAGTACTAATTATGTTACAGACCTGTTGGAAAAGTACTGTAACCTTTTGGATATTAGTTATATTGTGAATGTCATAACGTATGTTTATATTTTTGGGATACATTACTTCTAGTACATAGTATTGTTCAAAGAAAAAAATTATCCGCTATGAATCTTGCAGATTGTTAGTTGCATGCTAGGTACATTGCATCTTTAATTGTCATGAACAAGGGCAGGTAATCTTGTGTTGCATGTCCTGAAACTTAAGATGTCTGTCCGATCCCTGGCGGAATCTGGGGACGTCACAATTACCATCATATATAATTGTAGAAGTTAGAGGGGCTCATGTTCTCGGTTAGTCGTGGTAGAATCGAATGTCGTATTATACTCATCATACAAATTCACTAATAATTGTCTTACACTCGATACCAACTAAAGTTAGCCCGAGTCTCATCATGAATTTTTTTCAAGTGGAAACTAAGAAACCCTAACTTGCTACTTGGATTAAGTATAATTGCAATCAATATTAACAAATTCAACCTATCTAATGACCTCTAATATTTATCATATTTCCTTCTCATGCTTGTGTTCATGCTCATCAAATAATGATTATGATTTTGGTTTGGCCTAAACAACTCTTTTTGGAGTTGACAATGTTCTTAAAATTGATATTGGTTGTGACTTATAAACAACCAGAAAATATCGTAGTCGCATCATAAAATATTTTTAAAAACCTTACAAGCACCTGCACTGTTTCGCACTCCTCAACTCTAAGAGGCCTTGTATGTCCATCAACAAAACAAGAGAGGAGATTGTAATCCTCACTCTCAATCTGCCTTTAAACCTTCTCAAACTTCTCAATGGACTCTAACATCATGTATGTTGAGTTTCATCGAGTTGGTACATCAAGAGATAACATTTTCTTACAATCAATTTTCTATTTTTTTTTTGCATATCTCTTAAACCAATCTAATCTCATAGGAGAGGAGCTCACATATCTAATCACATTTCGAACCATTGTGATAGTGTAATTACACTCTCCCAAATCCTCATTTACAATAAAGTTTAAAATATACGCACAATATGCATATATTTTCCCCAACACATTCCCTGTAAAAAATAGTCTCAAAGATTCAATTGTAAAATCATTTGAGATTGCATTATCTGCAATTACTAGAAATATCCTCTCAATGAGTCAATCAAGGACACACAAGTCAACATATCTCCTAATAATTTCCACTCAATGATTAGGAATTCAACAAAAGTTGTGAATTTTTTTATGCAATCTTGTTCGTTAGCGCTTTAGAAAGACTGCACGGCCCTTAGGCTTTCCTAGTAAGATTGAAAGGGATTTTTCAGGTTACTTTGTGTAATACCCGAGTCCTACTACGTGAATTCTTACGTCATCTATTAATATTATTTTTAGTTAAATATTTTGAAACAAAGACCTTCATTATTTATTATATTATTTTAAGATGGGTGTGCTTTTATTTTCTTAAAATGGGTCATTAAATAATTCATGGGTATGATTTTTATGACCCTATAATATTTTCTTTAAGCCCTCTACTTTTTATCCAATTAAGAAATGACCCAAACTCTTTTAATCTCCATCGTCCATTCCTTATCTCATGGGACAAGTGATTGAATTTATTGACTTTTCTTCTCTCTAACCGAAGCTTCCCCAAGAAGCTAATTAATTCCCTTTTCTTTTCATCCGTCGGCTTCCTCCATAAGCCATTTGGATTCTCTTCTTTCTCCTACACGCTGGACAGGAGAAACAAAACCCTCTCCTACTCCTTTACCCCACCGATGGCTTCTAAGGCAAGACAAGTAGACTCCTTCCTCATTCCTCTTCACCCGTCGGTCCCAAGGCACACGAAGGAGAGAAAGAACTTCTCAAGTCTTCCATCGCACGGAGAACCCTTCGGTTTCCCCCAAGCCGCACGATCCTTCTTCTCCTCAAAGTCGATTCTTCCATTTCCTAAACCTAAGGTTTCCACCGAAAATCTCCAAGGAAAATCAACCTCGTAAGTGAATTCCTATGGTCTTAATTTCTGGATTGGAATCTTGGATTATGAGTTTAACCTAGGGTTTCTTTCTTCGAAATTTTCTGCTGTGTTCCAGCCCTAAATCGTTCGGTTTTGCTCTTCCTTTTCTTGTTGCTGTGTACTTCCGTGGCTTCTAAGGGGACCCAAATAGGTATTAAAATTCTTCCATGAGTTTCCTTGTGATTTGGGGTTTTTTTTTTAAGCAAGATGTGCTTGTAATTGGGGTTCGAATTCTGGGCTAGCCGAGTGTGGTGTGGAAGTTTCCTAGACCAGTTTCTTGTTGCTTCTCTAGTGTTTTATCTAGTGGGTAGTGACCGAAACCCCTGTTTTTCTGGACAGACCAAGTATCTTGAAGGGGGCGTTGTGTGCTTTTATCATTGAGATGACATATTTTCCGATTTAGCTTGTTAGTCACAATTGATGACTATTTTATCTATTGGGTATATGTGTACATGAAGAAACCGAGTGTGGGTGTGTGCTCTGTTTTGAGGTTGTTTTGCCATGGATCATGTTCTGTTTTGGTGGGGTGCCAGCCGTGTGTGTGTGTTCTATTTTATGGTTCTAGCAGTGTGTGTATAAGTCTTGTTTTGTTGTGTTCCAGCCGTGTGTCCCAAGGTTGATTTTGTGTTTCCTCTTATGTTTTCTTGAGTCCAAGTCATGTTTTACTTTTGTTAAACTCATGTCTTTATTTGTTAATTAATAGAGTTAAGGTTTATGATTTTCAAACATGCTTTCCTCAAGTCATGGCCTAAGTAAGCCATTAAGAGTTTTAAACCTAAGCTAGTAAGCTTATTAGAAATTTTAAGTTGCCAAGAGTTGTATCTTTCTATTTGTGCTATGTTTCAGAAAATATATGAGATTTTCTTAAATATTGTAATGAGGATACTAAGAGTTGACTTAGTGCAATGTATGTAGCTAAATAGGTTAAGGAATACGCCTTAATTCCACTTGGAATTTAAGTGAGCACGTATGGGTATTGGATAGTAAAGTCTTAAGTGAAATGAATATTAATATGTTTATTTCATTTCATTGAATAGGAGTTTATTTTCAAGACTCAAATAATTGACTTGTAAAGTCACGAGGTAAGTAACTATGACCATGCTCCTTACACACAAAGCTCTCTTATGAAAAAGTCTCTCTCTCTCTCTTTCCAAATGTTTCACTTATGAAAGAATAGATGCATGTATAGTATGTATAAGCCTTTCTTGATAATCCCTGTTAAGTACCTTATTAATTACCATTGTGTGTATGTAAGGTAATGCATCATGAGATTTTATGCATGCTCTCTCTCAAATAGTTATGCCTTACCTATATGTAGCATGACATGAAACATTCATTTCAAAGAAACGCATACGCATTGGCACTAAATGAAGATAATGAAAATGTTATTTTTCTAAAGAAAGGAAAGGAAAAGGAATGAATGTATGAATGTATGAATGTATGAAAGTACGTAACGGCCACATGTATGAAAATGGTACCAAAGGAATAGGCAGATTGCAATGTCGGGTAAGTAGTACTGGTCGTGCACCTAGTGCTGCCCCTCATGAAAGCGGTTCCCAACCTGCGGCCGCGGGCGGAATCCAGGTCCAAAAGACCGCTAACCCCAACACACGGGGCGTAATAGTGTGTACTGGCCCAAGAAAGTGAAATGTAAAGCAAAGTCATTTCTAAGTAATGTTATGCATGAAAGCAAGTAATGTTTATGCATGAAAAGTACTATTAAGCATGAAAAGTACAGTTAAGCATGAAAGTACAATTAAGCATGAAAAATACAGTTATGCATGGAAAGTACAGTTATGCATGAAAAATACAGTTATTCTTAAATTGTTACGCATGAAAGTATTGTCAAGAATTAGCAAATGTTTATGTATACATGTTTTCAAAAGAAAAGATTATGTGATTAATAAGTTAATGGCATGGTGTACTGCTTACTAAGTATTAGACTCACTTTGTGTTTATGTTTTAAACGTCCAGGTATGAATGATGAGGCTGTGGAGCAAGGCACTATTGAGGAGGGAAGGGCTGATGCTTAGAATTCCCTGTCGGTTTGGTTTGATGATAATGGTTACGTTTTATGTTTTATGATGGGTCCCATGTTGGGACGTTTTGTTGGTTTGACTTTAAGACAATATGTCCTTGGGCTTGATGAAGGTATTGTAGTGGGTTAATGGTAATAGTGTAACTTCTATAGTAGGGAGATGGTAACCCCACATAAGAAGGTTAAATGTCTTTTGGGTGTATTGTAGGGACGGAGTCCCCTTTTTGTTGGAACTAGTGATGTTTTAAAGGAATGAATGGTGGACTCTGAGAGTCCTTTAGGTAATATGTTGAACATATTGTCTATTAGGTGCTCACTTTTAAACTAGAAACGCAGTGTACATTCATGACATGTTCACGCCTATCCCTTTTACCCTCGTAAGAAAATAATAATAATAATAAAAAACACATACTAATATTAATAAGGAAAGAACAGGTCACGCGTCGTGATCCCGTCCTAGTTTTGGGGCGGGGTTGTGACACTTTGCCACGGTGGATAGTTAGCAATGTGATGCGGTTTGTGGGCTTGAAGGGCTTAGTGCCATGACAAGTGGTATCAAAGCCAAAGGTTAGGCCAAGCCATGGCTAGTGGGAAGAACCCTTTATAATTCATATCAATGAAATGTGTGGTTAGACACATAAAATTAAAATTTTGTACCGATGTTTGTATATTCATAGTCAATGAAACCCTCATGCTACCATCTTTAAACGACTTTTTGAGTTTTCCCTTCTTCAATGCAAGTAACTCCAGACAATCTCTTGCAACCGTGACGCGACATCACATTTTAAATCGAGATTCAAGAGACTAACACACCTTTTTAATTCTCTGCTCTTTAACAACTCTAAATGACAACTCATCTATAATTATAAGAGTCTTCATCTACCAACTAAGGGTGTAAAAAACACAGAAAAATCAATTGAACTGGACTGAATCGGTGGGTTTGGTCCTATTTGTAAGCTGATGACTTGCATAATTTCTTATATTTTATCATTTCTTAACTTTAAACTTTAGTCTAAATACCCTATTATTGGACTAAAATGCTAAAATGTTAATAGAAATTATTGAAATTAATGTGTATTCTTGAATTGAGTTTCTATTTACTTTAGGGTACTCCTGAGTAGATTTTTATGTTTAATTTCAGAGTTTATAAAAGGGCAAGTCCAAATCCATTCGAATTCAAAAGACTTTCAAGTGGGCAAGACGTTGGAACAACCTAAGAATTTTCAATGAGTGTAGGATTCTTCAAATAAGGATAATGATGGAATTTGAGAGTAATTCGGATCAGAGTCCAAAATGCGCTAGCAGACAGCAAATACATACTTTAGTATTTTAATCATAATTTTCCGCTCCAATATCTGATTGATGTGATTATTGATGCGTTGGAAAGCTATCTTAAAGGGCTACAAAGTTGTCTCTAATAAGGTTTTCCAAATTCAAACTTCTGAAGTGTGTACGTGGCTGCCAAGTTGAATCCTAAAATTTAGGCGATTTTTTGTGTGGGAATATGAAGATATTAGGGTTTCTTTCCTGCCCTATTTAAGCATATCATTAGCACGAAATTGGAGAGTTTTTGAGAGGGGCATTTCTTTGGAGTTTTTCATTTCAGACGCTGCGGCATGTGAGGGACGACACTGCGGACTGCGAGGAGCATTTTCAGTGTTCATTTTCTTCTATTCTTCTCTCAGAAAAATTATGATGAATTCGTTTATGTTGAATTTAATTTTTAGCATGAACTAAATTTTCTTTATTCTAGGAAAATGATGTAATCTAGTTCTGAACTATGCTTGCTTTTCTATGTTAATTTGAAGTAATTATCTTCTATGTTTGTCTGATTTATTCTGATCTTATTGCTTCTAATTAGCTGGCCATTAATTAGATGATTTTAATCTTGTGATTTGCTGTCAAAAGAGGGAATTATAGAATAGATCTTGGATATTTCGGCATAGGTAAATATAGAAATCGAAAGACTTATATGAACCTATTTAGTATTAAAATCATTGGTCTTATTGCTTTCTTACTTTATTAATTTGTATAATCTTGTGTAAAATGATGAACAAGAATAATTTCCAATTGACTGTCGAAAGAGGCTTTTGGATGTTTGTGGAGATTTGCTAACAAACAGAGAGAATTAAATTCAATTAGCTAGATGAGTAAAGCATAGTGAGGAATTAGGTGAAATCAATTTCCTAGAAGTTTTCTTTCTCATTGATTTGATCTTTGAACAATATCTTTCCTTTCCTTTGAATATTTTCTTTGAATTAATTTCAGTATTTTTCAAAAGTAAGTTACCAATCCCTGAGGATGATACTCTTCTCATCACTTTACTATA